>RQTK01001902.1:6124-20265 GCA_003991915.1 Elysia chlorotica
AGAGAGAGAGAGAGAGAGAGAGAGAGAGAGAACCATTGAGAGGTATAGAATCTATAGACCGAGAGAAAATTGACGTTTTTACATTAGTTTCTCCCAAACAAGTGAAGTTAACAAGTAACTAGAAGTGATTAAGGTGATTAATATACATGAAAGAAAGGAATTAGATAAAAACGATCCTATTCGATAGAGACTGGAAGAGCGGAGGGTGAAGGATGTTGAGAGAAAGGTGGACTCTGACGATACTATTGATAATGCAATACCAAGTTATCTTGATGTTAACAGCTTTTCAATCTTTGTATACATTCTAGGCTTTCGTTGTCAGACCAGATGTGTTGAAAAGAACGGTTTTTATTGGGTACGAATACTTCAGATACTTAAATTAAAACTTGCCACACTCCAGGAACAGAAAATCTAAATTATTCTGTAAAAAAAATCTGAATTTGTACTAAAAATCTGAATCATGGACGTTTTGCTGCTGAGGAAAAAAAAAAACCCTCGCCAACAATGCTTGCCCTTATCCTGATCTTACATTGTATTATGCACAGGAGCAAAATGGAAAATGTAATGCAGATTTTACTGAACCTCTGAATATAGACAAATTTTAACAAGGTAAGGTTCCTATGAACTTATGACTGCCAACAGATCTGTGTGAGGGAATTTTGACACATCTAAATAAAAAGACCATTTCCACGACAAATATAGGGTTTTAAAGGACTGACCTGTGTGAAAAGTATATTGAGCAAGTTGTCCAAATATGGTTCCAAGATGAGACTACCTTCCACACAAACAGCATCAAGAACCATACAAAGACCCTGTGGATTAAAGACTTGATGTAATAATTATATCTCAGTCTGATCAATAAAAGAAAGGTTGAAAGGACATGGACAAAATAAGTGTCCCTATAAACCCATTTTAAATCAACAATCCTCTGTATTACTTAAAGACTCTTCAAATATTACAACTTATGTAGTACATAATAACAGCTGGTTCAATTTACCTGAGTAATGTGATAAGGCTCTGGGTGGCGTTTGTAGAGAGCAAAAATTCCCTGCAAAATCTTAGGCAGCTGTTCTTGCAATTTATCTCTGCTCATCACATGAGTCATGTGGCCAACAGCTTCAATGATGGTCAATCTAAGCTAAAAAAAATTTTTAGATGATTAGATCAAACGTTCTTTGTCACTGAAACTAGCAAGCAGGATTTGCAAAGTTGGGAATAAAAAAAAAAAGGAAAGAAATATATAGAACACGTCTTTACAATTATTTAAACCCTTTGAGACCTTTATGACGAGCGATGCACACAATTTCTGGGATTATAGAAATGATCACAAAGTAATATAAGGAAATAAGATGAGCGCTTAAAATTGAGTAAGCCTCCGAAGCACTGTGCTTCTGTAAAAGCAGAAAACTGCTGTATAATACTAGTTATGGTCCTGGCAAGGAGAGAAGAAAAAAGGTTAGGAAGACTACAGGGATGCCTCCACTGAAATACAAATAGTTGACCTGGTGTATCGTACATAACTAACTTCTCTGGATAATCATTTTTTTTCTTCTTTCTATAGACATAAATTGAGTTTTTATCACCAAAATTGACTACACCTAATAAGTCTTTTTCACCACCCCTCTAAAGACCATGTTATTTTAAAAACAAAAACATTGAAGGACAGATCAATTTATACACCTAGAAATCTAGATCTAAACGGTCTGAAAGTCCATAAACTTTGAACTTTGGTAGGCTCCTGAGAAGGTACCATCTTAGGTACTTTAGTCTCAGATCACTTTGATAGAATTCAAGGCATGGTTATTTAGATCTTGAAAAGTAGATACAATCTCATATAGTTATATTATAGAGCTATGTGATTTTAGTAATTTCCCAAAATCGATCTAGATTCTAGGTTTAGATGTAGATCTAATGATGCTGTATACATTTTTATAACAAACAAGTTCGCTTTTTGTTTCTGTTTCAACTTCCTCACAGACTGATCTGGTGTTTTAACGAACCACTAACTCTATCTTTCTTTCTGTGTGTGTGTGTGTGAGAGAGAGTGAGAGAGAGAGAGACTTCGGACCACCACTTCCCTTCACATTTTACTTTCAGTTTCAGGGAAATGGGTAATTCCGAGAAAATTAGAAGCTAATGTATGCTCAGACATCCCCGCCCTCTCTTGCTTTCCTTATGGTTTTTCCTTATTCATTCAAAGAAATCATGCACTGTATAGATTGGTAATTTATCTATACTGATTTATCCAAGTGATTATCTTTTCTACATAATAATGGAAAGCATTGTACTAATATCAATTTGTCATTAAAAGTCCTTTTAAGCTGGCGGCACATGGAGAGGGGACCTTGTGAGAGACTGTCATCCCAGTCAGTATTCAGATACTGACTTAGAGGACAAAGATTCATAACAGTGCCGTATTGCTATAAGAACCAAACTAGACCTGAAACTTCAGGATCTAGCTGCCAGGTAGGTTGATGATTTAAGTGAAGTACCAGTGTCACAGACTCTACAAAGAGCCTGAACTTTTTTTCTCAGAGATGAAAAAAGTGAGTTATGAAAAAAAAATTGGAATCGTTTAAAAAAAAAATTGGAAAATCGGAAAAGGGCGAATTTTTGGGAACAAATCGGGATGACTCCCGTTGAACCTAAGTGGATGGCAGGTGTGTGCCTATCATTAAGGACACAGCCGGAAGAAGCGTTAATTATAGAAATAGTAAGCATTAGGCGACAAGCCAGACGTTCACTGAGACGGGCGTCTGTGAGAGGGAGTGTTGACAATCTAGAACCAGAGGTGTGAAACTTCAGTGAAAGGTCGGAGCCCAAGGCTTGCTGAGCCTGAAAACCATAAAAAGTCAGGAGACCGAAAAAAAGCCTTATTTCTGGCTTAAGTCGGGAAAGTGGCATCGTTGAAACTAGTGATAGGTGATAGATCTGTCAAAGCTTGTACAAAGCATGAATCAGGATCAAAGCTAAATAAAACAGGCAAAGAAAATATATTTTCTTACAGCTTATATACAAAACATACTATTTTGTTTGACAAAGTAAATTTCAAAATGCAACTCGTGGCTATTGAAGTACTGAGTGAAATATGACTGGAAAATCATATAAAACAGTTGTAAATGCATAGAGCAAAAGTATTTTCCAAACTTATAGCAGACACTTGGACAGAATGAAATTTCTCAATATAGGAAATCTAATTAATTACTTACTCTGGCCTCTTTTGATTGTAGCCAGACATTGAACAGAATATCATAGGCTGAGAAAATTTCTGAAGCAAACCGATCAGTGGAAACTGTCTTGTCTGGGGCCTGGTCTAAGTTGGCACAATACTCAAGTATGGCTTCACTGAAGTTGGAGATTGCTGTAATAAATTTGAATTAGTTTAGCAACACTTATTTTTAAAAAGTTTGGTCTTCTTTACTAAAACAGAATTAGAACATATGCTTACAATTTTTATACATTTCACTTAAAACAAACACGCAAAAAACATAAGAAGACGAAAATGGATTACATACATAATAAAACAACAGTTTATTCTAAATCATTGTCATAAAATCACTAGCTATATAAGAAAAGGTATAATAATGTCCATATTGGTTAAAATGTATATGCCAAATCTCAAAGAACAAGTCACACATGTCTCAAAAATGTACTCACCAGAAGCAAACACCCATCTCATGTTGTCAAATTTGCAGAGTCCCAACATGGGTAGCATTGTACCAAGAACAGCTGTCAAATGAGGTATCATTTCATACACTGAGGTATAGAAAAAGATATAAAAATTAAACTTTAATGGTCAGCCTTGACTTGTATGAGGAAAATCAATGCAGAAGATGAAATAATATTTTATATTATATCTCAACAAATATTTAAAACAAGAAATATATCCTGATTTGCATGATATTTCTGTAGAAACACACACACATCAAACACAAAACAAGCCATCTCTGTATGCAAGGTATACATGAGCCAAAGTGTGTTCTTGTGGACCCCTTTCCTAGCCCTCTTGGTTTAGGGGAGGGGCGGGTCCTGAGAATGATTTTCTTTGTTATGCACTTTAGTTTAGCTAGTTTTAACTGCAGCCATTGCAATTAGCATCTTCAAAAATGTAGGAAAACAATGTAATTTGTAAAATTTTGTCACACGGTTGCCATTGTTAGGCCGCCATATTGAATTGTAGGTACCTAAAACCAGTCAATTTCGAAATCTATCTTGTCCTACAGCTCTTTACCGAATGACTCGAAACCTGTCAGACATGTGCCGACACTGAATCAAAACAATACGTTTGAGCAGATTTTGGCTATTGGAAATTAAATTTTTTTTTACATTGATTTTCTTTGTTAACTGCAACCACCTTTGAAAATGTAGGAAATGTGTATTTTTCACAAAATTTCTCTGTTTAATCCAGATTTACCAGTTCACTTTGAGGTCTGTGCCATACGGTATATGGAAAGATCCAATGCAGAAGAAGAAAAAGACAGCCTCAAGTAGGATTCATAAACACCGTAAAGGAATGACACATTGATAAGTTTATATGCAGACCTGAAAAAGTTGTCGGAAAGGAATTACCATCAGTAGATGCACTCTATAAAAGAAGCTCTATTTCCAAGCCTGAGTATATAATATGAGTATATATAGCACCAGGGAGGACAGGAAAAATATTAACAATTAAGACAAGAACAGAGAGATATCGCAAATCTTTGATCCACAAAACTTCACGAAGACCATCACAGTTGGGATGCACTGTGTATCTATAGTTAGTAAGATAAGTAATCATTTGACAACATACTTAACATTTTTGATGATATAATACTAAGAACTTTTTGGTGTGTGTGCCAATGTTCTTTGTACGTTTATGTCAAAGATATCCTTTTATGTACTCTTATATAAAATTAATCCATCAATGTTGGCTATACCCAGAACAAATTTCCAAACTGGATGGATCTTATCTTATCTTAAAAAAAATAGTACAGACACACAAACACCAAAAGATGAAGTATGGAGATGTTTCTAATGTTTCTAAAAACAAAGCTGGATAGTGAGTGAAAGCAGTGATATGCATGTACTACAAACAAAATTCTAGAATCATTGAAACCACTGTAAGAAAGCAGGAGCCTACCATTTGCAGCTGCTAGATTGCCTATTGTTTGCACCACAAAGAAATGGGGCAAAACACCTGGCTGGAACTTATCAAGCATTTCAGCCATCACCTCATTGCAGTACTTGGCACCAAGTGCTACCAGTACTCCACTGGCTGCAGTCTGCCATTCTGGAACAACCTCCTGATACAAGACAAAAGAAGAGTTTAAATAAGTAGTGAGCACCAAAAAAAAAATATTTAAAACAAAGGTTTTTCTAACAACTGAATATTTGATAAAAGATGCAACAAAACATTATTTGCACCCATACAAACCCACATTAAAAAAAAAAAAAGAAAAACAGACACATAGCAAACCAATTTTCAAACATCTCCACAGCCTTCCCCATGCTTAGATACACGCTTTATTCATTAAAAAAAAAAAAATTCAAAACAAAAAAAGTGATAGCAGAAGACATATTTTGAGACATCTTTGATTTTAACATTTATTGTGGTATGTATTTTTAGATCTGCAATTGGATGTGCCAAAAGACAAATTTGTTTAGGCTGAGTAACATCTCTCCAATTGAAACCCTACTTGTAGACAATATTTAAAAGAAAAACACATTTTTCATTGAAAACCAAGTAAATAAAAATTGACTTTACTGCATCTTTCTGTCAAAAGTGATGCCATTTCTTAATCAAGTTCACGAGTTTTGGTGACGACTAAGACTCAGTACTCCACCAGAAAATATCAATCATAGAAATGAGTGTTGTGGAATGGGTAAACGTTGGCAGATTCCACCCCAAATCTCTTAAAAGAACTTTGTAAAAGTATCGTGTAACAAAAGCTTGCGCAGGAATGAATAGGAAATGGTTTTATGCCCCACTGCCTTGCAAGTTTTAATAATTGCCTAGCAATTGCACAAGTATTTAAACAAAACAATTTATTATTTTAATAGTACTAAATTCTTATAAAACTAACTAAATATTCTTCCTGAAAAAGTTGCGATTCATCTAAATAAACTCAAAGGCTGTTAAAAGGAATTTTAGGTAGTGTATTTCCATGAGGGAAGACTTAATTCCATTTATTAAGATGTCCTAAATGAGCAATATGAAAGTGAGTTTAACGAAAATGAATATATATGAAAATCAACCCAGTTTTTGAGATTCTATTAGTTCCCAAAGACAGTAAAAACACAGTGTGATGCATCACTAACTTGATTCAGGGATGTTTCTCTATCAAGGGGGTAAACCAGTATTATAATTATGACAGAAAATTATGCATGTACTGAAAGAGACATATAAACCAACTGAACGGGTGTTACAGAACCTGATATTATATGCAATAACATCACTTTTGTGATAATATCCTTTGAAAAACTGTTAAGAAACTTTTTATAATTCTTTTTATATGTATACCTTAGATTGTGTCAATTCTGAAGATGCCTGGTTGATCAAGTTTGTTGCCAGCTTTAGATCAATAAAATCCAGTGTTTCTTTCACAATTTTCTCTACTGTATTCAAAATAACTACACGATGGTCCAGGGAAAGCTGGGAGGAAAATGTTCAAAAAATGATTAATTACAAAAGAATGTCCAAGCTAAGGGAATTTCTACCCCCCCAAAATCAAGACACTGTTAACTTATTTACATTTTCAAAAGATAGTGGAATCAACCTCCTGAATCTTATAAATCACGAGATACCAGGATAAATATTAAAACTCAATATGTTGATTCATTGTTTTCACAAAACTTCTCTGGACATCACAGTTAATAATGTATGATTGCCATACTTAAAAGCCACAGTGTAGAGAAAACATACATGAAGTGAGAGTTTGTATGAGCCTTACCATTAAAGACGGCAAAAAAATCAAAAGTCAAAGGCAACAGTACAATAACTTCTGTCCCTTTCATGTTTCTTTTCAATGCTCAGATACCTCCCCCCACCCCCTTTTTCCCTCTTAATTTGATCTAAATCTGGATCTAAATATTGAAAAATTAGGCTTAGTCTACTAGCTATTACAGGATTCCTTTGTCCATCCTCAGTGTTCGTCCATTGCTATCTCTCATTCACATTTTTTCTTGTTCTTCTTCTCTCTGTCTCACCCTCACCCTCTCTTACTGTCCCTATCATGTCACCCAAAACTACATATACCGGTTTCAAACTAACAAACGAATTAAAGAAATCTCTCTAAGATCTAGTGTTCTCTAGTTTTACATTCTTTACCAGGTTGTCACAGTTGTGTGTCTCTGACTCATAACTCGAAAAGTTTTATTTAAATTTAGTAGACGGTTACTTACCATATAAATTAGAAAAAGATCTGTTTATTATTTTTATAGTTTCCTATTGTTTTCTATCTATAGCAACCTTCTCTAACCCTATTTCTTTTAATGTCTTGGGCAGCAATAAGCATTGAAATTGAATTCTGCTTGAAAAAAGATAGAACTTTTGTAATGACTATTGATGATGTAAGCTTAAAATTAAGAGAAACAAACCAGAAAAAAATAAAAAATATGAGTCTAATTATAATAGAAACAAAGAGAAAAAAAAAACCTAATCTCTTGCAAAATTCAATTAATAAAAAATTAGAATTATCAGACTTCGTTTTGTGAGGTTTCCACTGTACTCGTGATTGGACCAAAACAAATTTGACACTTAAAAGGAATTTTTTTAGCCTAAAGGCAGAAGATCATCGGCTCTTAATTTCAGATAGGGCACTAGAGAGCATATAATCATTATTTACTTAAATATGTTAGTCCTCAGCGCATACTTAAGTACCTGTAGGACATTGGTGTATATAATAAAATTTAACTGAGATAGTACTACACATGGATCTTTTAAACTACTGTATATACCCTTCACTTGTAACCAAACTTTTCACGCACAATTGTTATGTTTTTACTACTAAGAGAAAGATAAAGGAATTACCGTAGCTACTAGTATAATGCATTAACTGTATTAGAACATCATGGGCACAACATAGCCGTTACCGTGCTGACGTGCCGTAAAACAAACTCACTCACTCATTCAGGGAGGGAAAGAAATTATCACAAACACAACATAGTCATATCTTAGAGTTTACAAGATTTTTCTCTGAATGTTTCTCGACCAGACTCAAAGCGGATGACGTCATGTTCTTTATTCGTCTTATTGTAAACCGAGTAAGGGACTATGGAGTAAAAACACTGGCTAGTATTTAGCCTTAAAGGACACTGAAAAAAGTAGATTTATCACAACCAAGATGAAAAAGTCACGTCTTAAATTAGAATCTTGATAGGTTCTCGTCCTGACTGAACAAAGCTGATGACGTCATGCCCTGCGGACTTAGCTGGGAATTCCTTAACATGTGATGGGCTTATAAAGTTATAAAACACCATAAATCACAACCAAGCATGATGGAATATTATAACTAACATATGTTATTGTTAGGTCCAATACGAGCTAAAAACGGTCGCTGGTTTTTAAAATCATATAACGAGAAAGGCCTATTAGGTTTTGAGTGTATTTCATAATATATATGATCAAACCGTAACCCTGTTAAAAATTAAGTACCAGACCATCTTTCTACCTTTCTGATTCTTCTCCCTCCCCTATCAGTGATACTTTGTTCTAAAATCTTTGTTGCTTGCATGAAACCTATACCAACACTTATCAAATTGTCTTTCTACAGGGACAGAAGATGATTTAGGGTTCCCAAACGTTGCAAATGGTACGTAATTGTTACAAGCAATAACTACTTCCAGGGTGATTTTTGATCGTCAAAGGCAAAGAGTTATTTATTCCAGAGGCAGGTTTCTGAAAATACTGGAATTAAATTGTCAAATTTTGTGTACACTTTTGCCAATTCTTTGTTCAGAAAGAGAGACAGAGAGTATTATTTTACATTTGCATCAGTGGGCATACATTTCTAAAGTTTAGCTTAGATTCAATATAGATAAATAAATATTTAATTTGTTTTTTGAATCAACTCAACAAAATACATGGCTATATTTATTTTGTAAATTGGCTTGGTCTTGTATCTACAGAAAATAAATTGCCTAGAAGTAGAATTGTTAAATGTGTATTTTTTTGCCCCTTATTAGAAGAATGTCTATGTACAAGCTCCTATCATGCTAACAAGGTGGTTTTTTTTTTTTTTTTTAATAATGAATTGAATTAAATTTAATACTTTAATATTTCTTTTCAATGCTCAGATACCTCCCCCCACCCCCTTTTTCCCTCTTATATATGATAATACAATATCTTGGCAACACTTTTATTATACATCATTTCAGCATAATTTTTTTATTTTGTTTCTTAACGCCGATTTTAGTAACTGCAACAAGGCTTTCTAAAGTTTATTACGAATTGGTCCAAAGACAATGTTATACTGCTAAACTGACACTGTGGGTATCATACAATTTCTATCTCCTCTGGTCATATTATACAGACACTGACCCAACTATGTTGAAATATTACTAGGGAACGAATCAGTCTGATTGTAGAAAAAAAATTTTGACTTGAAACTCGGAAATATTGGAAACAGTTAATCTTACAGCCGTAGTATACCTTTGAGTGTTTTTTTAGATATGAGTGACATGAACTGAGAACAAGTGCAGGCTTTTTACGACCAAGATCAAACATTGAACTGGAAATAACTGCACGTGCCATCTCATCTGAGTCATGAGCTGCATCGATGAGAGCCAGTGTCATCTCTGAAAAAAAGTAAAAATACACTGTGTTAAATGAACAAGTAGTAAACAGACCGACTTTAACATTAGTTTTACGATCACCAAAATTTAGAATACCACCCCCACCCACGCACACAAATAATAATATAACATACATTTTTTTACAATAACTAACAAGCAAGAAAGGGTAAAGGACCATCTTTAAATTGTTTATTCTATATTAATATATTTTACCAATTCTGAACTGTATTGCTTTTAAATGCTTGGTCAACAATTTGTATCAATGTAAAATCATGTCATAGAGAGGTGAAGATGAGTGAAGTGAAAATTTTATGCTTTAATTTGTGTTCTACATTTACAATTTTACATTTTCATTTGCTCTTATAATAAATATTTTTTAAAGATGGTTGTAAGTATAATATTTACTAAATTATCATAATAAATTTATAGATCTCCATCAACTCTGGCAACATAAGTATTATTTTGTGAGTGATCTGCCATTGACAAGCAGTTAGAGGGCTTGTGCTAACTAAGTTGGCTGCTGCAACTTCTTTCCATTGTCCAAATGTTGAGCCTGCATGTTTGTAATCATGCAATGGTCTTTAGTTTTCTGGCAGTCTGGGCATTCTCATAATTATTATAAAAATGTTGATCTATATCTAGATCTATTGATTGAAGTTTAGCAGATTTGTTTGAAAGTCTTTCAAATTTGGTGTAGGTACTCCTTACCCACTGCGGCCTCATCTCTGTTTAGATAGCAGCATAGCGACCATATATATTTGATTATAGAGGGCAAAGCGGTTGGATCAATATTGACTGGACCTAAGGACTTATTTGTTTTAAAACAAAACATTAAGTGTCTCCATTAAAACATGATTTAATGCACCATAGTGGTACTGGTAGGCCAGTTTAACTTAAGTATATAAAAGTAAATTGAAAAAGATAATTTCTTCATTTTCTTCAAATTTTTATTAACTTTTGACTTTTAAAGCTTTTATAATTATATTGAACCAACCACCTTGCACTCTTTATCGTATATAGCTGCCATGTAAACAGAGAAGGGATCGCAGCGGGTAAGGATTACCAGCGATGTATCATCACTACATCTTACCATCGACCTGGCCACCAGTGAGGCATATCCCATCATCACTTCCCAGAGGCATTATCATGTATTTCTTGAAGTCTGAGTTACACCAAGAAAGGCCTCCTTCAAATTGTGAGAAATCTAGATGCTGATATTATCAAGCTAGATTCTAGATCTAGATCTAGTGCTTTTTTTTTTCCACCCTCAATAAATACTTAGGCTAAGCTGGATTGTGCGTTTCGAAAATTTGCTAGAGAAAAAACGATCAAAACTTTGAGGCCCCAAAAGTCATTGTCCTGCGCCTCAAGAGCAGGCTCTGTAGGTGTGAAAATTTGTTTCAACAGTAAATTTCAATACTGCCTTATTTCTACATCTAGTCTAGTATATCATTTATGTTATATTGCTCAGTGAGTCGAACAATAACCGTTAGCCAGTAGGTGTAGCCAACTCCCTTTAGTTACTATTCAGTTTCGTGAACTCGACAAAATCATGTGATGGACAAATTTATTTCCGGAAGTTCTGTAGTCTAAACTAAAAGCGAAAGAAGGAAATAATAATTATTTAGGGAAAAATTAATTTAAGGGGCTAGGAATACGATGGCAAAGCTTTGTGAACAGTTATTTTTTTTAAAAGAAAACGAAATTAATAAACAATAACTCTGCCTCATCTTAAAAAGAGAAAGGGTGAGGAGACCAGAGAAATTACAATGTATGTTGAAATTAAACACAAAGACTGAAAAAAGCGAAAACTAACTTTGACGACAAATGTAAACATTACTGTCAACAGCCAAAGAAATAAAAGTTAAAACGCCTTCGTGACCTTTGTCTCCTCCCCTCAGAAAAAAAAAAATAAGATGAAGAAAAAGAAAGTGGCTATTTGCCCGGTAACAAGACAGATAGCCGAACGGCAGCCTTGGGTTGGAATTGCTTTGTGGTCCAATTGGGTTGTGAACTTGAATCTGAAGGTGGCACAAATTATTATTATTATTATTATTATTATTATTATTATTATTATGGTTGTTCTTGTTGTTGTCTTATTATGGTTGTTCTTGTTGTTGTTGTCTTGCTGTTGTTGTTGTTGTTGTTGTTATTACACATGGATTTTTTTAAATGTATCATTTTTTTTAATCGAGGGGGGGGGGAAGCTAACATTAAAATGAGGCATCAAGATGAATGGGAACAGAGTTCAATTATATTTCGTGTAGTTTTTCTAAAAAGGAAAAACAGTACCCCCCCCCCCCCCCAATAAAAAATAAACAATACAAAAAAAAAACTAAAAACAAAAACGCACAAACACAATCGGTTAGAGATCTTTATAAACTGTGCATTAAGACACTATCGTGCACACTAAACAAAAAAAAAAATAATATCCATGCAAGTTGTGATTTTTGTATGGGCTCTGGGAAAAGTGTCAATCGCGTACGCGTTCCACTGTGATGCGTTCCAAGCTTGTTATCATAGAAAGGTAGCGATTTGTTACTAACGGAACCAATGTGTAGACAACAGAGATACCTTTGTACCTTTTATGACGTCATTGGTCGTGTCGTTTAACCTGCTCCTCCATAAGTTGTGGATCTGCAGGCGGATTTTCCGGGTTTTCCCACTGGGTGTTTTTCCCAACAATACTTCTTCTGAGGAAGACTAAGCACTGGAAGTGGAACTAGAAAGTTGCACCGTCTCATCTAGTTTCAATATAGGTCAAAGAAACCAGTCTGAATCTAACCTAGCTTTCCAAAGTAATTATTAATTTATCTTGTCATTTTTAATTATATCTACATATTTTCTTTGTGTGCTTGTGTTTGGACGTGTATTTCCCACATTTTCAAAGGTTACAGGATAGGCCTACTGGAGGACTTCCATTGGTTTTAACTGCTGACGTACACTTTTGAACAACAAACAACAACAACAACAACAACAACAACAACAACAACAACAACAACAACAACAACAACAACAACAAAGCAACTCCACGTGTCCATTCTTGTTTTTCTCCGGATATTCATTGAAACTATTTGATGAAAAACGAATTCATAGTGTTGGGTTCTAGTATCGACAACATCAACAATGGCAACAACAACAAAAAAACAACCATAGAAACAGCAGAAGCAACAACAGCGACGACGACGAAAACAGCAACAATAACAGCAACAACAATAACAACAGCAACAACAACCTACTACTACTACTACTACTACTACTACTACTACTACTACTACTACTACTACTACTACTACTACTACTACTACTACTACTACTACTACTACTACTACTACTACTACTACTACTACTACTACTACTACTACTACTACTACTTCTACTACAACTATTACTACTACAAAATATGAAAAAAGAAATGTAGTAGGGTTATTGTTGTTGTTGCTGTTGTTATTGTTGTTGCTGTTATTGTTGCTGTTTTCGTCGTCGTCGCTGTTGTTGCTTCTGCTGTTTCTATGGTTGTTTTTTTTGTTGTTGTTGCCATTGTTGATGTTGTCGATACTAGAACCCAACACTATGAATTCGTTTTTCATCAAATAGTTTCAATGAATATCCGTAGAAAAACAAGAATGGACACGTGGAGTTGCTTTGTTGTTGTTGTTGTTGTTGTTGTTGTTGTTGTTGTTGTTGTTGTTGTTGTTTGTTGTTCAAAAGTGTACGTCAGCAGTTAAAACCAATGGAAGTCCTCCAGTAGGCCTATCCTGTAACCTTTGAAAATGTGGGAAATACACGTCCAAACACAAGCACACAAAGAAAATATGTAGATATAATTAAAAATGACAAGATAAATTAATAATTACTTTGGAAAGCTAGGTTAGATTCAGACTGGTTTCTTTGACCTATATTGAAACTAGATGAGACGGTGCAACTTTCTAGTTCCACTTCCAGTGCTTAGTCTTCCTCAGAAGAAGTATTGTTGGGAAAAACACCCAGTGGGAAAACCCGGAAAATCCGCCTGCAGATCCACAACTTATGGAGGAGCAGGTTAAACGACACGACCAATGACGTCATAAAAGGTTCAAAGGTATCTCTGTTGTCTACACATTGGTTCCGTTAGTAACAAATCGCTACCTTTCTATGATAACAAGCTTGGAACGCGTCACAGTGGAACGCGTACGCGATTGACACTTTTCCCAGAGCCCATACAAAAATCACAACTTGCATGGATATTATTTTTTTTGTTGTTTAGTGTGCACGATAGTGTCTTAATGCACAGTTTATAAAGATCTCTAACCGATTGTGTTTGTGCGTTTTTGTTTTTTGGTTTTTTTGTATTGTTTATTTTTTATTGGGGGGTGGGGGGTGGGGTACTG
>RQTK01001902.1:20445-30474 GCA_003991915.1 Elysia chlorotica
CAAAATAACGTTCTTTCAATATTCGTGTATTTTATAAGGCGTGTTGATTTTTTAGAAGGTTTATTTTACCATTGGTAATACCAGTTTCTTTTTATTAGTTGTATTGCCATGTGATGTAGGCTTGCAGTTAAAATGGACGAAAAATGATTGTACTTTGGGCTGCATCTACAAGTCCAGGCTTCTAATCTCACAAAGTACAATAATTTGGCCATTTTCACTACAACAGTAAAAGCCTACATTTGCCACTGTGGAAAAATACCAACAAAATTCAGATCTACTGGGTACTTATAATTAATCTAGTGGTCTGCCTCTCCTAATACCTAAAAGTTAAAATACAGTTATATTTGAAGCATAGATTATTGTGTTTGTTTGTCCCTAGATGTTTGTGCGACCATTGACAAGTGTTGATGCGTGCGTAATTAAGTGGTTGTCTTTGGTGCGATTTGGATTTTCACAATCAAGAAATCAAATCACTTTAAAAAAAATTTTAGAGGGACAAACAAACACAATAATCTATGCTTCAAATATAACTGTATTTTAACTTTTAGGTATTAGGAGAGGCAGACCACTAGATTAATTATAAGTACCCAGTAGATCTGAATTTTGTTGGTATTTTTCCACAGTGGCAAATGTAGGCCTTTACTGTTGTAGTGAAAATGGCCAAATTATTGTACTTTGTGAGATTAGAAGCCTGGACTTGTAGATGCAGCCCAAAGTACAATCATTTTTCGTCCATTTTAACTGCAAGCCTACATCACATGGCAATACAACTAATAAAAAGAAACTGGTATTACCAATGGTAAAATAAACCTTCTAAAAAAATCAACACGCCTTATAAAATACACGAATATTGAAAGAACGTTATTTTGGAATTTATAGTTTACAGTTGCTCTGCGTGTTATAGAAACATACTCATTGAACATCATAAATAGAGGTACCAAGTAGAGAAATAAATTGAAACATATTTTTGGCGTCGTACTGCCAGTCTGCCATACCTGAAGTCATCAGCAATCAGTTTCGAACAGACATTAAAACCAATAGTCTCTATTTAACATTATATTAACCTGGACTCTTCACATAGACATTACGAAAGAAAAATAAACGCGGTTATCATAAAGCAGACATTAGTCCATTGTGTGCATCCTGTAACGTATAGCACCAAACATTATAGTGCAAGCAACGTAACAAAAATGAACCAATTTAGTAAATTCTAGACAAATAAACAGAGATAAAGATAAAAATCTTTTCAGCAAGCTCCTTGTCCTATTTATGAGGCTAATATAAGTTATGAACACTTTTGAGGCATCACTGTCTTCATGGCTTGCGAATCGTAGTTGCGGGTGGTAATTGACACGCGTTCAACGTTCATATTATGACCAGAACTTCCTTTGTGGGGAAAGTCTCTCTCGTAAAATTTTCCAGTCTTCAACCCATGACAGTTTGTGAGTACATGCATCGAGGGTACATGTTTTATTTTATGACATTCGAGGGTGATAGGAAGAGTCCAAAAAAAAAAAAAAAAAAAAAAAAAAAGAAGGAAAAGAAGAAATAAAAAAGAGAGAAAAGAGAATCTTCTATTTGGAGTAATCCCCCCTCACACTTTTTTTGTTTTCCTTCACCCAGTTAGAAATGCGACAACAATGAAGGAAAAAAGAAACGAGTGGATACAACTTTTTCTGGCGCTATTAGTGAGTTTTTAATTTTATTTTTTTATTGATGGCTAAAACCCCTTTGTTTAAAATTCACACACGAGTTGCATTCATACATTTTGTAGAGCTTTTATATTCATGGTTTATATCCATGGACACATTTTTGCCTATTCTAACTACCTTCTCGTTTCTATAATTTTATCAGTGCATGTATTAACTTTTTTTCAGTGCATCTTTGTGTCAACGACAAAACACTGTTAATAATGTGTCCAAGCCTAGAACTTAAAAGTACTGTGGATAATAAAAGTCTCATTTGATTCCATTCCTAGTTTTGCAACTAATTCAAGTTTAAAATCTTCTCTATATTTTTTGGGTTCTAGCATTTGAGATAAAGCGGCATATCTTAATGTTGGGTGTGTTTTATTATTAGTTGTTTTTGGTTTCTTTGTTTTGTAAGTTGTTTTTCTTTGTGTCTCATTTAAGTCTTGATTGGCTTGTATATGGTTATTGGGGTTATTTTACTAGAAAACCGGTAGACCTATTCACATCATAGCCCACGCAAACATAATAATAATAATAATAATAATGATAATAATAATAATAATAATAATAATAATAATAATAGATAATAATAATAATATAGGGCCTAATAATAATAATACACATAACATGATTGTGCATTTTTTAATTGCAATTTGAAACTGCATTACATTTAACAACTGAAAAACTGAAAATAATGCCTGAAGTGGAAGTTTAAATAATTATTGCACAATATTTATAGGCATCAAACCATTTTCTTCTTTCTTTCTTTTCTTTTTTTTTCTTTTTTCTTTTTTCTTGATAAACAATATCATTTATTGCCTCTGGCAGTTTCTTCCAGCGGTCGCATTGCAAAAGTTGTTTCACCAATTCAAACTGGGCTTGGAGGAAAATAACAAAAGTAACAGAGTTGACCTACCTGGTATAGAAGTTGGCGAGTTTCGTTCCAAGCAAGTCATTAGTCAAATCCAGGTCAAGGTCGCTTTGACCGATGGAAAGTGTCATGTGAAGAATGGTGACGCGGAGCTCTCTGCCAAATGCAACAGGGTTCTCTCAGGTTTGTGTATAAAAATACATGTATCGGTTCCCCCAAAGTATTTGCCATTTACGACCGTCCAGTGCCCATTCCGCGTAGTGCCAAAAACATTTAGAGGGTGACAATTGAACTTGTGCATGCAGAATCTTAAAATTACGTAGGCCTGCAAAATATATTACATTCATATAATAATAATAACGATTTTGGTTCATAATAACTGTATTGACACTTCATAAGGCGATAATCACATCAGATTACAATTTATGATCTGATCATTACTACTTAAAAAGATGTAAGCGAAACATATAAGTATAGGTTTGTAATTCAGATATGTTTCAATGAGTTAACTATCAACTATTCTCTGAGTCAAGTTTATAAAATTAAATCTTGCTGTGTGATGTTTATTCTTCTCCAGATATGAATGCTTTTCAGAGAGAGTTCCTCACACACGGTCCAGAGGCGAATCAGAACATGGTCTTCACCGAGGTGATTTTGCGGGATGAGACTGGTTGTGAAGAGAGAAGAGCTTATTTTGAACCAGACAAAGAAAGAGATAGCTTAATCAGATTCTTCTGGGAGAAAATGAAAGATGCTGTTTCTACTTTGCATCGATTCAAAAAGTTTTAAACCTTTTTATGTTTCACAGACTCGTTGAATTAATGCTTTGATTAAACAAAAATAACACTGAATCGTTTTTTCTGACTTCATTATATTAGAAAATTTTCTGTAAAAACTAATAGGATGCATGCAATTACCATTTATTAAAATTGTCTTCTGAATGAAAGTGATGCGACTTACTAAAATGATACGCGTATTCAGATGTCTTAGTTTGAAGAAAAAAACGTGTTAGTTTTTTGTGTTATTTATTTTTTAGAAAGAAAAGACTGCCACCCCACATCATAAAACCAGTGGTCACCATTGTAATTATTTATTTATTTATCTAATTATTTATTTGAAGCAAGCGATTTTAGTCATCAAACAGAAAAAAAGCTTGAATCGCGCCTAGCGTCGACGTTCAACGGTAAAACTTGATTAATAGGCTACATGTTCCTGATACCAGTTTGCCCCATGCTTCGCACACTGTAGGCCTTCACGAGTAGATAGTATTTTTTTTTTTTAATGACAACTGTTTTTGAAAGTGATTATATATTGAATTTACCCCAAATACACCCAATGGTTTTCCGCGTCTTCGTCTTCTTCTTGTCCTTGTTCTCGCCCTCTTCCACGTCCTCATCTTCCTTTTTTCCTCCTCCTCCTCTTCTTTTTCTTTTTCTTCATCTTCGCTTCCTTCTCCTTCTTTGCATTATGCCTTCATTTGCCCTGTTGCACGACCAGAGCAAGCTCGTTGTGAATGATGTCCAGTTCCACAACTGGGCACAAATAAGTGATATTTTTCATTAATGTACACAGGGGAGTTAACACAAACGAAATAATACATACATGTATAATTTTATCTCCAGAATGCTTAAGTTCGGCGAGGTGTACACAGAACATGTCTGTGTGATAGAGGCATGCCAAATGCCAAACCTATCACTATGTACAATGTATCACCGTCTGTGATTGTGCAGTGTGCAGTATTGTTATACACTCAATAGACCTACCGGAGACAGTCTATACAACTCAGTGCCTACTGTGTCACAACGCAGTGCGCTACTTGGCCTAATCAACCACTCAGGGTAAATACTGAAATACTTAAAGGTGGGTCGCAGTTGCATTGGTCATGGGTATATAAAAAATTCGAACCGGATCCATTAAACTATCGATTAGCTACAGCAGTCTGACAAATTCACATAAGAAAAAAAAAATGTATTTTGGTGGGGTTACTGATAAGATAATTCATTGTAACAAAAATCATTTTCTGAAAGTAGGCTCTTCTTGCTTTTAATGAAAATCGCAATAACAAAGAGAAAAATATACCCCCACTCAAAAAAAAAAGCGATGGTCACCCAATTCAGACGTACGCGGTTCGAAACCCACTATGCTTAACGGCACAATTTTGGTTGGGTTGGTGTCAGTATAATGTGCCGGCTGACACAGGAGTTGAGGTATCCCCACAATGTCTCTGTGTGGCAGCACGTACAATTGTCAGACGTTAGTCATGGGATCCGTCCTATGGTTCTCCAACGGAACCTGATCTTGGCTTCCCACAACAGGGGAGCCCCATCGACTATTGATTGAAAAAAAAATACACGTATATATTTAGTAATGACTCCGTGTCAAAGTAATTTTTTTTTATCACTTGCTAAACATAGACAAGACAGTACCATAAGTAATGAAACCTGGCGGGGCAAATTGAAGCAGAACAAGGTTATTGGAGAATAAATTTCATCGAGTTATTGCAGTGAATTCTTTCCTTTCAGAGTGGAGTTAGGCATTCAGAGGAAATGAGGAATTTTTCGGTTCACCAAACAATGAAAACTCCATGCGATTGTTTGAGCCCATTGCCAAGTTCGACCCATTTCTACATGAGCACACCAAGCAACATGGCAACAGAGGGTCTAGCCAAATTTCGTACTCCTGAAAAAGAATAAAATTAACTGTCTGGAAAACTTTAAACTGATGCCGAAAAAGTTAGAAGCTCGATTATCAATGGCATCAAACAAGTTAGGTACTTCAGTATGTCTGTAGACTCGACACCTTATGTTTAACATGCTAATCAATTCATCCTCATGGGTTTTATCTCCAGAAGATGGGATTCCAACCGAGAGTTGTTTTTTTTTTTTAACTTCAAGACCACACTGGAAAGGCAGAGATGACTGAGCTATTTTGATAAAATTGGAATACGACAACGCTGCCCACATGTCTGGCAAGTATAATGGAGCCCAACAAAGAAAAACAAATGTTCAAAATTGATTTCGTGTGACGGTCATTCTCTTAAGAGTGTCGGGAGGTATTGTACACATAATATTATTTTATTGTCTTTATTTTCTTTGTACGAACTTACACGCAAATAATTATGTAGGCTATCTCGGCTACTTTACTTATGTTTGTCCCTCGTAATTTCCCAACACCGACAACTCATAATATTTTAAGACCAAACATAGAAACCCTATTTGATAATAATTATTAGTGTGCTTTTGATATTACATGAATGTTACCAGCATTAGGTAGTTATCTGTAGCTAGATAAGAATTTCATGATTAGAGGATCGGGGGTGTATTGGTACATTCAGCTCTATTTCTAGGCTGCCATCGAACTAATGAACTATGATTATTAGATCCGCACAGACTAATCTAAAATAGCCAAAAGACTGAAAGGGAAAGTGGTATCTGGTGACTACGAACATGTACGTTTGAAGGGGTTCAAAAAACTGTTGTTACAACCTCATGCGGCTTCTGACTAATGTCCCCTTCCTGCAACTCCATACCTCCATACAAAATGTACACACATACACCTTCAATATCGCACACACTTACCTCTACCTCCCATAAGGCCCATTCCTTTCGTGAATACAAACAGGTAAAAGCTTGCACATAGTTTATAGGTCTGACCCCTACTCCCACCCTCTCTCGTAGGCCTAGTGTCGTCTCATGCTATCAGGCCTCCTCGGCCCGAGAAATCTAGTCTTGCTGTTGCTGACGTTTGGGCAGCAGCGACTTCATTCCTAGTTCGAGCACTGGTTTAATTTTGTTCAAGACTCTGGCCTGTCTCTTAGTTTTACACGGTAAATAAAACTTTTTATTTAAAAGATCGAGATACATGTACCTGTAGATATCCAGCCAATGTAAACCCCATGAGACTTACTATTTCTATTTGTTTTGAAATGATATAGATCTAGATTCTAGATAGATCTATATCTAAATTTCTAATCAAGATAAAAAAAAATATACATGAAGAACTAATTTGTAGTCGAGTTTATATCTGTGCCTGGGTCGAAAATGTGTGCCTATAGGTCCGTTATTTAACGAAACACAATAAACATTTATTACCGTATTAATTTTTGCTTTCGTTTCACGATCGAAAAAATCCGGTAGCCTCCAATGGTAACAGTAGTAGGGGCCTACAGTTATGTACCAGAACACCGGTTAAAAAAATCAAACAACGGTATGCCTATTGTTATTGTAGTTAGGTCTGTATAAACTTTGTACAAAATACACCCCTCGTTACACTTGGGTAATCAAGGTCTTTCCCCCCCCCCCCCTTCCCCGACTCCTCCTACTCCAAGAATGTCCCGCAACAAAGCGTGAAGGTATGCTTAGGACAACTAAGGCTACCGACAGGCTACAACTTGGCCCTGTCCCTATTTCAACAACGATGCCAACGAGTGCAGATCTAGATCTAGACTTAGGCCTAGTGTTCTAAGATTGTGAGGTAAAACTTTCCGGGCTTTATCGCAAAAGTTGTGGAAACAATGATGTAAAACTTGCAAGAACTAATTTACCAAAACTCTACTGCTTACTGACATCTCAGGCACTAATGTGTATCTAAGCGACTTTGTTGAGTGTACATGTAACAATGTAGATCTCGAGCCAAGAATGTGATTACATTACTTCAAGGAAAAGGTTTATTAATATTTTGGTGCGAATAGATAAGCTCAATCCCCGATTCATACATTTCACAAATAGGCCTTCAGTGAGTACATTTAAAATCTATGCCAATATATAGCCTACAACTATAAATCAACATAGTAGGCCTACGTGACACTAGTGGGATATTTATAGGCCTACCAAATTATAATTATGTAATGTCCATATGTAATAGTCTTATAATTCAGAATACGACACCTTATTACAATTACATGTATTTTTCTCATCCCTCTAACATAACCATCAGTCCATCACGATGAAATAAAGCGAGACACGCTTTTGCTTCTCCTGATACAATACGATGAGTAACTTTATGTGAAGCCGATGTATGTCAGTTTTTCCGAATTCACGAGTCTAAATTAAACCTTTGACGTGTAGCTATGGGGGAGGGGGTCTGATGTTTACCTCTTATGCCCCCGCTTGACCTATTTAAATATAATAAGACCTATCCAATAAAATCTCTCCTGTCTGCCTCAATGCTCAAGATGCTGAAATGTGACAACCTCCTCTAGGTCATTATGGATCTTGCTTCGTTTTTTATTCTTGAAATTTACCGTTCACCACTGCAGTTTGTCTCCACCAGGGTAAGAAATACTCTGAGGGTGATATGGACGTTAGAGTAAGCTGCTTGAATGTTGTCTTTTGTGACGTGAGCACGTTATACATTTTTTTGGTGGCCTTGTATTTTTCCTTTTCAGAGAATACTTCTTTCAGATCTCTGAAAGTGTACAAGTTCATCCGCAAGGTTGGGTTCCACATCGTACGGGTATTATGCAGTCAGTTGTTTTTTTTAACATTGTCTTGAATGTTCGCCCTACTTGGATCTTATTCTTGAAAAAAAAATGAAAATAGCTCTGTATACTGTTGCTCTTTTCATATTATTGGTTGAAAGAGCCATCAATGGTTGCAAAGAAAGATTCTACTTGAACATTTCCCTTGCTGGCATGTTGCCTAGTGTGTCGAGAGAAGGGCTATCACCTGAATGTGTTATTCTCTTTCCTGTGGCCGCCTTGTAATCAACAGCTGGCAATAATTATTTGCTGTGCACTTTGCTCGATTTCGTCAAAACTGTTTCAAGTCGTTGAGACAAAGTGCTGAAGAGAAGAATAAAGAATTTCACACGTATTCACTATTCAGTGTGACCTGAGTGCCCTGAAATGTCTTAGTGTCTTCGTGAAAACGTTCTACGTTGTAGTAGAATGGGCCAAAAATGTTTCATGAAGATAAAATCCACTTCATCCATTTTCCTGTTGCAGATTTCCGACCGGTCGTGTCGTCACCTTTCTCATTGGTATCCCCTTGAATGCTTTTCAAAGCTTAACTTTTTTTAAAGGATAGCTATCCTTAACTACAAACGTAGTTTTTGCATGCGCCACCCACCATGCATCAGATAAATGTTGGACGACTCTTGACTTCAGTGATAAGAAGTATTTCAGCGTTTCCCACCGTTTTATTGAGGCACAGAAGAAACAGTGTAATTCATTAATGATCCCAAAGAAATTGACCGCCCCAAGCATGAATCAACAGCAGCGCTCACACCTTACGAGGTTATGACAATGGTCGGCACAGGGAACTGCTCTTGTGTGAAAAAGGGATATCTTTAATTGCGGGCGTTGTCTTCTAGTATACAGCAAATAATAGACATTGATAAATTTGCATTGCTACATAAATCAATTAAGTATTCATTGTAATCTAAAAAAATAGCAAAATTTATTATGCACATGAACAGAAAATAATTGTATAACAGCCACCACACACAAGACTTAGTTATTTCTCCTTTTTGAAATCTTCTCGTTGTCCTTTTTATGACCTTAGACCGGCATACGCAGATATGAAATGTTCTAACCCCCCCCCCCCCCCCCCCCCCACACCCAAAAAATTTTTCCCCCCCCCCCCCCCCCCCCCAAAGATGCCATTTTCGTCACAGCTTAGCTATTCCAGCACAATAAGAAAACATTCAAACCTGTCTCAAGGATCTTGCCCGTCGTCAGGTGCCAAATTCCTGTTGAAGATGAATCAATGTTGTTCAGCTAATGATAATATGACTTGGCGACATTGTGTTCATATAGGAACCCACAACTGTGCTTTGTTGGCTGTTTTTTATGCTCTACAAAAATGTTTCTTAAAAAACCCACACATTTTAGGGGAATTTATTGGCATTGACTGAGAAACAGTGCACCCCTTGTTATTCCGAAACGGTAACACATTCTCTGGTTCACGCGAGAAAGACTAAAATGTTTCGTAGATCATTGCCAGTTCTTGGCATCCTCTGGGCATCTTCTCTCAACGGTATAATCCTCTCAGTTCTGAACTGTGGGGACCATTTTAGGGACTCATTTTTATAGTTTATTCGGAGAACTTCATGATGACCAATTCATTAGGTGGAGGAAATTCTTCTGGATTGCCACCTTGGTTGGACGAAACTAAACACGCCGGAACAAAAGTAAACCCCGTTTGTTTAGACCGCTGTAAATCAGTGATCGGCGGCGGTGGTGGTGGTGATGATGATAGTATTGATAATAATACATGTAAAAAATCAACATTAATAATGACAAATATAATTAGGTTTAGATTAATAGCGCTTTCCATAAAGGAAGCTTAAAGCGCTATACGATAGAAAAATACACAGCAAAGTTCACATGTAATCAGTTTCATACTGTAAAGTTACATTCATATGAGATGAAGAGAGCGCAAGAAAAGTACACAGCGTTTACTAACCATTATAATAATAATGATAATAATAATAATAATAATAATAATAATAATAATAATAATAATA
>RQTK01001903.1:0-30283 GCA_003991915.1 Elysia chlorotica
CACTACCCAATGAGTCTTCTAAACCTAAAAAGAAAAAATCCATTTCTACTAAAAATATAAATATCTGCGATATTCATATTTTACAAAATTTATGAATTTATTGGCAGATTAAATCAACAGTCTTTAACATGCTTATGTTTGAAAGTATCTGCTAGTTGTCTTTATAAGATTAGATTATTAGTTTAGTTATGTCTAGGGAGAGTTATTTAAATGAGGATTATCTAACTCTACTAATGCGTGATAAATGAGTTGAATAGACTTGATTTTCTGAGTCAAAATAAAAATAATACTGTTAGTTTATGCTATTATTACCAGATAATTTTTCTAAAATGAATTGTTTATGGAATTAGCTATATCAATATTTGGTTATATTACCCAAATAACACAAATTATTGGCTGGAGAATTAATCTGTTGCTGAGTACTGTGTTGTTTGGTAGTCTTTCTTATTTTACTTTTTCTGAAGGGTTGTATGCTAATGGTATTGTTCGAGCTTTAGCAGCTATCATTTGCCTTTTAGGCTTTCTTAGGTGGAATACATCTATCTATATGTTTAAAAAATGGCATTTATTGCCATATACTGTTTTGGTGTGTTTAATAGCTTTTCTTCAAGTAAAGTTTACGAACAATCCTTTACCTATAATAGACACGGTAGTCGGTTCTATGGGCTTGATACATTTTTGATGGCTGTTAGAAGTATCTATTGTTGGCTGTTCTTGATGGCACTAAATGGCTTGGAGATGATAATGTTTTTTATGGTACACAACTATTACTTATCATTGATGCAACTTGTATTTATGTTAAGTTCTATTTTAGGTATTTTTATCTGGAATAAAAGAAATGTTGATAAGTCACCTCATATTTTTAAAGGTTAGTCTCTAGATTCTAATCCGCTAATTTTACTCTAATTCTATTAGCACCAACTGATCTATTGTTTAATTTTTTTATCGCTAGCATGGCTTCTTTTGGATTTGGCATCTCTGCAAATCCGAATCCTTTTGATGAATTAGTAACTTTATCCATAACTAAATTACAAAGACTAACCTCTCCATACTCTTGAAAAAGTGAATTTAACTCTAGCTCTGTGGTTTTACGATCTAGATTGCGAATTAATAGCTTCATGTATGCTCCATTGAAAATTATATGCTTAAGTAAATGAGATTATCTTTAAATAAGAGCCATATTTGAATATGAAATCATTAAATATCATGATTAATTGATATCATATTGATTCT
The DNA here is from genome assembly GCA_003991915.1 of Elysia chlorotica. Classification (NCBI taxonomy): domain Eukaryota; kingdom Metazoa; phylum Mollusca; class Gastropoda; family Plakobranchidae; genus Elysia; species Elysia chlorotica. Next base: position 1,234 of record RQTK01001903.1, read on the forward strand.
ATAAAGAACTATAGCTATTAGATCTATTATCATATCAAAAGAATGTTTATTTAGATACTGATGATATATTTATAGATAGTAAAAAAGAATACCCGGATTCTAATCCGAAGTATTACACTTCTATATTTTTCTGCTCATTCTTGCTACAATTGTCAGTATTAATTTTCTAATATTTAGCATACTAACGGTTATATACATGACTCAAGAAATGAATAAAAATTACAATCCAAAAGAGATTGAGCAATCTAATTATCAAAACTGGGAAAATTCAGGCAAATTTGCTTGTGGCAATACAGATTCTGCTGATACTTATACTATTATGCTACCACCACCAAATGTGACAGGTACATTGCATATGGGGCATGGTTTTCAGATGACATTGATGGATATTCTGACTCGATATAATAGAAGCTCTGGTAAAGATACTCTATGGCAACCAGGTACCGACCATGCGGGTATCGCTACACAGATGGTGGTAGAGAGACAGCTAAATGCCCAAGGTATTTCAAGACACGATCTTGGTCGTGAAAATTTTGTTAGTAAGGTTTGGGAATGGAAAGAGCTATCTGGTGGCACTATTACATCACAAATGCGTAGAATAGGGGCTTCACCTGATTGGGATCGTGAGAGATTTACAATGGATGATGGCTTATCTAGTGCAGTTACAAAGGCGTTTGTGAAACTATATGAGGATGGTCTAGCATATCGTGGTGAGAGATTAGTGAACTGGGATCCTAAGCTAAAAACTGCAGTTTCAGATCTAGAGGTTGCTCAGGTTGATAAGAAAGGCTCTATGTGGCATTTTGTCTACCCTGTTGCAGATAGTGATGAGAAAATTATAATCGCCACAACCAGACCAGAGACTATGCTTGGTGATATGGCTGTTGCAGTTCACCCAGAAGATGAAAGATATTCACACCTTGTAGGTAAAATGATAAATCTACCTCTAACTGATAGGCAAATTCCAATCATTGCTGATGATTATGTGGATAAAGATTTCGGTACTGGTTGTGTAAAGATTACACCTGCTCATGATTTTAATGATTATGAAATGGGTAAAAGACATAATCTACAAATGATGAATATCCTAACTGATGATGCAACTCTAAATACTAATGTACCGACTAAGTATCAAGGTTTAGATAGATTTGTTGCTCGTAAGCAAATAGTGGCTGATATGGATGCGTTAGGATTATTAGATAAAATACAACCACATGATTTAAAAGTACCGACTGGTGATAGAACTGGTGAAGTGCTAGAACCATATCTTACAAAACAATGGTTTGTAAAGGCTGATGTGTTAGCAAAACCAGCTATGGAAGCTGTAGAATCAGGCACTGTGAGATTTGTTCCTGATAATTGGAAAAATACATATTTTTCTTGGATGAGAGATATTCAAGATTGGTGTGTTTCTCGCCAACTTTGGTGGGGTCATAGAATCCCTGCGTGGTATGATGAGCAGGGTAATGTATATGTGGGTGAGTCTAGTGAAGATATTGTCGCAAAACATAATCTACCTAAAGATACATCGCTTAGACAAGATAATGATGTATTTGATACATGGTTTTCATCTGCATTATGGCCATTTAGTACATTGGGTTGGCCTGAAAAAACTGCTGAATTAGCAAAATACTACCCGACTAGTGTGCTAGTAACCGGCTTTGATATTATATTTTTCTGGGTAGCTAGAATGATGATGTTTGGTATGTATTTTATGGGGGATGTTCCATTCAAAGATATATATATCACAGGCCTTATCAGAGATGGTGAGGGTCAAAAAATGTCAAAATCTAAGGGTAATGTTTTAGATCCTGTTGATTTGATAGATGGAATTTCATTAGAAGATCTATTGGAGAAAAGAACAAAGGGTCTAATGCAGCCACAGATGAAGGCTAAAATAGAAAAAGCTACTAAAAAAGAATTCCCAGAAGGTATTAGTGCTTATGGCTCAGACGCTGTTAGATTTACATTTGCGGCATTAGCATCTACATCTCGTGATATTAGCTTCGATACTGCTAGAGTAGAGGGTTATCGTAACTTCTGCAATAAGCTTTGGAATGCATCTAGATTTGTTATGATGAATTTAGATGACTATAAAGTTTGTGGTAACTATGAGCTAGGTGTGGCAGATAAGTGGATGTGGAGTGTACTAAATAATTCTGTAGCAGAGGTGCATAAACATATTGCTAACTATAGATTTGATTTGGTTGCTAACACTATTTATGATCTTGTATGGAATAACTATTGTGACTGGTATGTTGAGTTTGCAAAAGTAGCGCTTAAAGATGAGTCATTAACAGATGCTCAAAAAAATGGTGTTAAATATACACTTACTAAAGTTTTAGAAAATATCCTTACTTTAGCATACCCTGTTATTCCATTTATAACAGAGAGTATTTATCAGCAGCTGAAAGTTCATTTAGATGATGCTAAACCGACTATTATGGATGTTGCTTATCCAGTCGAGAACTCACAGTATAATGATGTTGAGTCTACTGAGTCTATTGTTTGGCTACAAACTATCGTAGCTACAATTAGAAATATGCGAGCAGAAGTAAATATCAAGCCATCATTAGAGATATCATTAGTTATTAAAGATATTCAAGCAAAAGATAAAAAATATCTAGAGCAAACAGAGAATTTCGTGAAAGCATTAGCAAGAGTCAAATCTATCGAATTTAACTCTAATCCTCCAACTTCATTATCTCAGATAGTAGAAGGTGTAGAGTTGAACATTCCATTAGAGGGGCTTGTAGATGTAGCTCAAGAGTTAGCTAGATTAGATAAAGAGTTAGATAAGCTCGCAAAAGAAGTTGATCGAGTACAAAAGAAACTTTCTAATGAGAGATTCGTATCTAATGCTCCTGATGATGTGGTTGCTGTTGAAAAAGAGAAGCTAGCTAAGTACCAAGAGCTTTATACTAAAACGCTTGAGAAGAAAGAGGTGTTAGTATAGCGTTTGAGCAGATAAGTTTACTCAGCAACTCACAAAATATAGACGAAAAATGTTTTGAAAGTTTGTGAACTGCAAATCTTTTACTAAGTTATTATCTTTTAGATATGAATTTGCTTTTGTACTTGATGAGCTAACTTATCTATGTCTCTAACCTAAGGATTTTTATTTTCTTAAATACACTTTTAAAGTGTTAAATAAACACAAAATCTAGTATAAACTTGTTTGAAGTATAGAACATTATAAAAATATAATATGCAAAGAAAGCAGATTCTAAAGAATATAAAAAGAATCGTTATAAAGGTTGGTACTAGTACTTTAACTCATAGTACAGGGCTGTTAAATATCTATAGGATAGAGAGGTTAGTTAGGCAATTAGCAGACTTGCATAATCAAAATTATGAGGTAATACTCGTTACATCTGGTGCAGTTGGTGCTGGTATGGGTAAGTTAGGATTACAACAAAAGCCTAAAACACTACCAGAAAAACAGGCTGTAGCTGCCGTAGGGCAGGTTGCATTAACTCATTTGTATCAAAAACTTTTTTCTGAATATGGTAAAAACATCGCTCAACTACTTTTGACCAAAGATGATATTGCTAATAGGGAAAGGTATTTAAATGCTCGCAATGCTTTCTCTGCATTATTAGAAAAAGGAGTTATTCCAGTAGTCAATGAAAATGATGCAGTGGTTATAGATGAGATAAAAGTAGGTGATAATGATACTTTATCTGCATTAGTAGCAAACCTAATAAATGCTGACTTGTTGATCATATTATCAGATATTGATGGGCTATATACAGCTAATCCTCGTGTAGATAGCAATGCGAAACTTTTAGGAGTTATTACAGAAATTTCTGATGATATTAGAGCAATGGCTGGCGATGTTGGATCTAAGTTTGGCACTGGTGGTATGGCTACTAAAATCAAGGCTGCCGAGATTGCTTTAGCTGGTGGGGTTAATATGATTATAGCTAGTGGTGAAGATCCTGTAATTATTTCAAATATAGTATCTGGTCAAGATATAGGTACTTTGTTTTTAAGAAGCAATAAAAAAGAAGTCACTGCTAAGAAGCATTGGATAAACTATAGTAGCCAAAAGCAGGGTGAAATAGTTGTTGATAATGGTGCGGTACTAGCTCTAAAGAAAAATAAAAGTCTATTGCCATGTGGAGTTGTTTCAATAAAGGGAGATTTTTTAAAAGGAGCAGCTGTTGCTATACTAGATAATAATCACGAAGAGATCGCAATTGGCTTAGTTAATTATTCTTCACAAGATCTAGCAAAAATAATGGGCATTAAGAGTTCTGATATTGTTAATATTTTAGGTTATTGTGACTATAATGAAATTGTCCATGTAGATAATATGTTTTTAAAGGAGCACTAGATGTGTATATCTATCTTAGAAATGGGTAAAAAGGCTAAAAAAGCAGCAAAAGAGTTAGCTCAAGCCAATACGCAACTTAAAAATAATGTTTTATATCGTTTAGAGAGTGCATTATTAGATAATGTAGATTATTTACTTGAGCAAAATCAAAAAGATTTAGAGATTGCTAAGCAAAATAATCTCTCAAAGGCTTTTGTTGATAGATTGACATTAAATCAATCTAGAATAGAGTCTATGGCAAATGGAGTTAGACAAATTGCTGATTTTGCAGATCCAGTAGGTAAGATTGAGAAAGGATTTAAACATCCTAATGGTATGACAATATCTCAGGTTAGAGTACCATTAGGTGTTATTGCGATGATATTTGAATCACGCCCAAATGTAACTATAGATGCTGGTGCATTAGCTTTAAAATCTGGTAATGCTATTATCCTAAGAGGTGGTTCTGATGCTTTGTATACAAATATTGCATTGAAAAATATATTCCAAGATGTCTGTAAGCAAGCTGGATTATCTGAGTATACAGTTCAGTTAGTTGAGGATATATCAAGAGAGCGTGTAACAGAGTTAGTAACATTAGACAAATATGTTGATGTGATAATCCCAAGAGGTGGTAAAAGCCTTAAAAAAGCAATTCAACAACAAGCTACTATTCCTATGATAGAAACAGGGGCAGGTATTTGTCATACATATGTTGATGAGTTTGCAGATATAGAAAAAGCTATAAAGATAGTCATAAATGCAAAAACTCAACGCCCAGGTGTTTGTAATGCTTTGGAGACTCTTTTAGTTCATAAAAACATAGCTGAAAAATTCTTGCCATTAATCGAAGTAGAGCTCGCTAAATACACTGTAGAGTTAAAAGCAGATAGTCAAAGTTTGAAATATTTAAATAATGCGCAACTAGCAACAACCGAAGATTGGGATACTGAATACTTAGATTTGGTGCTATCTATAAAAACAGTAGCAAATATAAATGAAGCTATCGAGCATATTAATACTCATGGTAGTATGCATTCTGAATGTATTGTTACAGAAAGCTATACAAATACAGAGATTTTCCTAAATGAAGTAGATGCAGCAGCAGTATATGCAAATGCCTCTACTAGATTTACAGATGGTTCAGAGTTTGGCTTTGGTGGTGAGATAGGTATTAGTACACAAAAGCTACATGCTAGGGGACCAATGGGTATAAGTGAGCTTACAACTCTAAAATATATTATTAGGGGTAATGGGCAGGTTAGGGGCTAAATAATCTGTGTAATTTTTTGTAGATTATTTTTTATGGAAATATTTTATAGTAACTAAATTTCAGTAAATATTTTTTCTTCAGAAAGTCTTGATTTAGGTAATTTAGCATTAAAGTCATTTTCAGAGCTATAGCCAACTGTAACAACAACAGAGGTTTTTAAACCTTTCTCTTCTAGGTTAAATTCTTTATCTTGATATGTGATTCTATTCCTTCCATTGCTGTAGCGTGTAGTTCTAAACCAGCTAAGCCAAGTAGTAGATTGCCAAGACTTATATAGACCTGTTTTTCTGCCCAGTTTTGTAGCTCTTGTGGCTTATCTGAGTACGCTAAAGCAAATTTTTTGCGAACTTCTTTTTGGATGTTTTCAAATTCAATAGCAGGGAAGCGACCATCTTTTTTTTCTTGAGCTAAGAGCTCTTCTAAATAGTTATTATCAATATCTGTTTTATAGCAAAGTACTATAGCTAATGAGCAATTTTTTATATTAGCTACATTTTTAGGGTGGACATTCTCTGCTGCTTTAGCAATTTTAGTCTTACCTTGTTCAGATGTTGCTAGTATAAAATGCCATGGTTGAGAATTTACACTTGATGGTGTGAATCTAAGGATATCTTTTATTTGTTGGATTTGTTCATCTGTTAATTTTCTTGTTGGATCGTAATCTTTCGTTGTGTAACGAGTTTTTGCATATTGAACTATGTTCATAATTGGAAACATTTTTATATTCTAATAATTATATTTTATATGTTTTTATATAATAATGCTTTCGAAGGTAGAGATATTTTAATTTTTTTGTAATCATATTTCTCAAATATAAAAATAATTATACAAATTATGATAAAAACAGCAGCACTAATTTGTGTCAAAGATAACAAAATGCTACTTGTGAGAGTTCGTGACAATACTATCTGGTATTTTCCTGGTGGTAAAATTGACCCAGGTGAGACACATCTTCAAACTGTAATTCGTGAAGTTGAAGAGGAGCTAAGTGTACAGCTATTAGCAAATGATTTGAATTACCTTGGGGAAGTAGTTACTGACAATCATGATAGAACTACTACAGTATCTGTGCATTGCTATGCAGGATTTGTTGAACAAGCTATAGTGACAAGCCCTGAAATCTCAGAAATAAAATGGTTTGATCTTGATGATACTGAGTTTATGGCACCAGCAGTTATTGAAAGTATAGTTAGATGGTACTCTTAATGTTCATATTTAGTTAAATTCGGGTTTTTCTAAAACATTAAATAGTAAAATAGTTACTATAATTAACTATTTTATCTATAATTAAATCAATGCTTTCTTATCAAATTATAAATATGAAAAATATCATGAATACTCTTTGTTTAATGACTATTATGGTTATTTCACTAGTCAGCGTTGGTAACACAGCTGATTCGATTAAATCATCTTCATCAGATAGAATATTGGCGGGTTTGCTTGATGTTTGTGATAGTACGCCGTATACAAATATTGATATGAAACAGGTTAGTAAAGATGGCTATAATACTGTGGTGTTTGGATATGCTAATGTGTTAGGAAATAATATTTCCTTTTCTGAATCAATAAATCCAACAACAACTTTGGTAAATAAGCTTCAGCAGGCTCATAAATATGAAATGAAAACATTTGTGGCTGTTGGAGGCTCGCCAAATACATTTAAACCAGGCTTGTCAGCAAACACACCAGAACCAACTGTGCTAGGTAGAAATATGAGTGATGCTGATATTTATACATTGGCAGAAAATATTGTCTCACTTATACATAAGTATAAAATGCAAGGGATTGTGTTTTCTTTAGATAAATATATATCACCAAACTTTATATTAAAGCTCTCGAAAGATCTTAAGGATATAGATAGCGGTATTGTTATCATTATAAATCCTAGTGTTAATGATTATCAGCTAGTAACATCAGGTAAGAGCAAGGATTATTCTTTAGCTATAAAGGCGGGAGTTGTAGATTACATATTTATCAAAGAATATGGTGGTTTCAATCAAGAAGATCCAGGTTTTATATCATCTAGCTACAATAAAATTATAACAGAGAATGATATCCCACTAAGTACCAAAATCGTTATAGAAGAACCTACTACATCTCTTATAGGCGGTATGAACACTATTTATCACTCTAAAGTCGGTGATAATTTTGCTATAAAAAATGATGGTAGAGCTTTAAAAGATTTTCTAAATCAACTACATGAGATTAAATATAAGCCAAGATTTGCAGGTGTATATGGTAACTCACTAAATGTTGATTATTTTTCAGAGCTATATGGTATAAAAGACCATGAGTCAGGAGTTTTCGCAAAAGATTTAAAAGAGTGTATATATGGTAATGAATGTGGGACTGTTGATAATACAATCAATGGACATGTAATCGGAGGTATATTACCTGCCTTGGGTAGTTCTATAGCATCTTTTAATAAGGCTAGTGATAATACTTCTACATCATTGGATTTAGAGCTATCGAACGATATGGAATTTTGCGATAAGAATCCTAATGTTTGTAAGTATAATATGCTTTTTATTTCTTACTTTAAATCTTCAACTAATGATAGTTTTGTTTTTGATTTTAATGATAAGTTTGATATCGATAGAGTTTTCTATGATAAGAAAAAGGTAAAAGTATTTGTTGATTATATGCGCAACAAGGGTAAAAAAGTGGTTTTATCAATTGGTGATCAGTATTCAACTATTAATTGGCAAGAGTTAGATGTTGAGCAATTAATAAACTTTATCGAGTACTATGGCTTTGATGGTATAAATTTTGACTTGGATATCAATGATATTCCTAAAAATGATAAAGATGTAACATTAGCATCACAGAAGATTAAAACATTAGTTTATTCAGTTAGATCAAAAGACTCGGATTTTATATTATCGTTTTCTCCAGAATGGCAACATATTGTTTCGCCATTGGATAATAGCTCAAATGAGAATATTTATAATGATGAGCGTTATATATCTTTAGTAGATATGGTAGGTATAAAAAATATTAGCTATTTGATATTAGACACATACAGTGATACAAATAAATACAGTATATTTGGTTATAAGCTTAAAAGAGGCAGAAATTATGAGAAGATTTCATCTGCTGAAGGTGCTACGAAACTATTGCCAGCATTAGCATGGGCACTGACAACTACTGATGGTTATAATGCAAATAAAGATAAGTACTCTGGTGATAAATCTATACTGATACCATCATCAAAGTTAATTTTTTTAATCCCATCAACTGGTGATAGCCAATATAATAAACAAAATGTAATTATCTCAGGAAGAGATGTTAGTGAGATTGTAAGTAATGTAGAAAAAACAAATGCTTCATTTGGTGGGTTTGTTATAGATTATGATTATGATGAAAAAAATAATCCCTTCTCTAAGAATAGTACTAAACACTGGTCTTTAGTTGATAGCATAATATCATTAAAGATGCCAGAAAGTGTTAGTCAGTTTATTCCAGCACCTCAAAATAAAATAAAGTATAGTGCACAAGGTTCTAATAGAACAAACTTCAATACACTTTATCCTGAAAATATTAATAAATATAAGACTGGGACGAGGGTGGTATACGATGGCAATTCTTATGAATGTATAGTAACTGAGGAGTGCCGCAATATAACATATACTCCTAATACTTTATTAGGAGCCCATGCGTGGAATAATCTTGGGAGCCTAAATAGTATATTGGCAGCTTCAGAGAAGCAAATGCAGGAGCTAAAGTTGCAAGATGAGAAGAAATTAGAAGAATCACAAATACCTGTTTATCCTAAGAGTATAGGCAGCTATACCGATGGAGTTATCGTTGAATCTTACAATAAGTTGTATATGTGTGATACCACAAAAGTAGAGTTTTGTAATAGTGAGGAATATAATCCAACAGGTAGTAAAGGGTATTTGGCATGGACAGAGATTAAAGAAGATGATGGTGAGATTATGGCTGATCAAGACACTATATATCCTGATCATATAACAAAATACCATGGTGGTACAATAGTGATCGCCGAAGGCAAAAAGTACATGTGTATAGTTGGTTTCTCTTCTGTTTTATGTTCTAATGAAAAATATAGTCCTCTTGATTATTTAGGCAAAGAAGCATGGATTGAAGTCAAAGATACTGACAAATTAGTTAGTAATCCATCTTCTGGTGATGTGGGTGGTGGCTCTCATGCTGGCTATAGCTATCCTGAGGGTATCAGTGAATATGCTGCTGGTACTATTGTAAATATGGATGGTCAGGCATATATGTGTAAAACTGGTTCTGTATCAGCACTGTGTAAGCGTAAATCATTTGCGCCTAATAGTTCTCGTGGTAATAGCGTGTGGCTTAAGGTGTAGTCATTTGCTACTTTCATAAATATCTTAAAGTCATTATAATGTAATGATAATTTCTTTTTTGAGCTAGATAATGAGACGTTTTTTTTTAATCATAACAGTATATATTTTGCTTTCTTGTGTGGCTACTGCTGCATCATTGCCAAATAGGATTTTAGCCGGATTTCTTGATACTAGCTCTGCGGCCTCAAGTTCTCGAGTAGATATGTCAAAAGTGCATAGCGATGGCTATAATACTGTCGTTGTTGGTTATGCTGAGATTAATGGTGAAAATATTGATTTTTATACAACGAATACAAGTACCCAAGTTGATATAGTAAATAAAGTAAAAAAAGCAGAAGAGTTAGGTATAAATGTTCTTGTTGCTGTCGGAGGCTTCGAGAATACATTTCATCCAGGAGTTACAAAGGGTCAGCCAGATCAGTATGTTATTGGTAGAGGAATGTCTGATGCGAATATAAAAGTTCTAGCTAATAATATTGTTAGGTTTCTCCATGAGTATGATATGGATGGAATTGTTTATGATATTCATAGATTTACATCGCCAGAACTATTCTACAAGCTCTCTAGAGATATTAAGCAAATAGATCCAAAACTTGTAATAGTAGCTAGTCCAGAAGTTAATGACTACCAGTTAGTAACAGCAGGACTTAGCCAAGATTATAATTTAGCTATAAAGAAGGGGGTAATCGATTATCTATTTATTCAGGAATATGATAACTACCCGCAGTATGACCCCTCATTTATTTCAGAAAGCTATTTAAAAATCATTAAAAATGCAAAGGTGCCCCTATCAACTAGGATTGTGATTGGTGAGCCTACTATAGCTTCAGTGGCGGGTTTGAATACTATTTATCATCCACATGCAGATCCTTCAAAAACATTAACAACAGAACAAGCAGTTTCATTGATGCTACCTGAACTAGAAAAGTTAAGATTCAAACCAAGATTTGCAGGTGTTATTGGTAGGTCACTAAATGCTGACTATGCAGCTAATCTATATGGTGATGATATGCATAATCAGGGAGCATTTGCTCAGCTATTGAAGAACTGTATACAAGATGGCCGCTGTTATACTTTTTCCAAAAATATCAAAGGGCCTGTAATTGCAGGGCTAATGCAGAATACTACAGATAAGAATTCTACTGCTCGTGATTTATTAGAAATAAGTATGCCTAATGAGCAAGAATATTGTGATAAATACCCAAATATTTGTAAATACAATATTATAGTTCCGGCAGAAATATCTTATGATAAACACACCAATGATTTTAAGCTTGATTACTATGGTGGCAATGGTCCTATTAAGAGTGAATATACTCCAAAACAGTTCGAGGAGTTTGTTAAATATATGCGCTTAAAGGGTAAAAATATTATAGTGTCATTTGGTGATGATAGTTCGGATATTGATTGGTCTGTAATAAATTTAGATAAGATATTAGATATCTTACAAAAGTATGACTTTGATGGTATTAACTTTGATTTTAGTATTAAGAATATTCCGACTAATGATGAGCAAACTAAGCTAGCTGGGCAGAAAATACTAGAGCTATATCATACTGTAAAACGACACAATCATGGCTTTTTGCTGACATTTTCAACTGATTGGCAAAATATTGTGCCACATATAGAGAGTGGTACTAGATATAATGTTTACGATAATTATCATTATGCTGATTTAATCAAGACAATAGGTGTTTATGATATTGATTACATATTTTTAAATACTTATGGTGAACCATTAAGTGAGTCTATTTTTAGTTTTGATAAAGATGCTAGTGGTAGATATTTGTCTATATCTTCTAAGAATAATTATGAGAAATTTATAGCATCATTAGCATGGGCAATAACTACAGAAGATGGTATTCTTGCTAACTTATCTAAATATGATGATAATAGTTCAGCACTAATTATTCCAGCAAACAAGTTAGTGTTTCAAATACCAGCTGAGTCTTTAGATTCTCAATATAGTTTTTCTGCGTCATTAATTATAGATGTTATACTTCATGGTATTGAAGAGCATGGAGCATCTTTCAAGGGTTTTGTGGTTAATGATGTAGCTATGGATGCGAGAGATAAATGGTCATTAACTAATGCTATATCTAATATTACTTTGCCTAAACAGGATAGTAGTCAACTTTGGTCGAAGTCTCAACATAGTACTTCTAACAAAACACTTACTAGTAGCAAAGATTATTCTAACGGTGTGTTGTACCCAGATTCAATTGGTTCATATAAGACCGGAACAATAGTTAAATATGCAGACAATACTTATAAATGTTATGTTGCTGATGCTAGTTTGTGTAATGATATAGGATATTCCCCATCTAGTTCTTTAGGATATCTTGCTTGGCAGAAAGTTGATTTGACTAGTCAGAAAAATAAGAAGAAGACTGCTGAAACTACAAAAGCTGATGATGATGGTTTCTATCACTATCCTGAAGGCTTAGGTAAATATGTCGCTGGGACAAAAATTATTATAGATAATGGTAAATTTGCATGTAAGGATGGTCAGCAACAAAAATGCAATGATAGTAAATATAGTCCATTATCTGCTCGCGGCTATGAGGCGTGGATAGATATTTCATTAAATAATGTCAGTGTTGATGTTCTTAGTGCAAATGGTAGTAATTCAAACCCTAATACTATGGCAGACTATACATATCCAAATGATATTGATAGTTATAAAGGAGGCACCATTGTACAAAAAGAAGGTAAGTTATATAGATGTAGATATGGCTTTGACTCTACGCTATGTTCACTAGGTATATATGCACCTGACGGAGCCTATGGAGATGAAGCCTGGACTAAAATAAATTAGCCCTTCAAAGTATGAATAGAGAGAAATATGTAGAATTTAGTTATGGTTATTTTACTGTATCGATTAACTCTTGAAGCTCGCCAGATTCTTTCATCTCCATGATAATATCACAACCGCCAATTAGTTCGCCCTTTACCCATAACTGTGGGAATGTAGGCCATTCAGCGTATTTTGGTAATACTGCTCTGATATCTGGATTCTCTAGTATGTTTACAAATGCAAAAGGCTTACCACATGCTCTAATTGCTGTAGCGGAATGAGCAGAAAATCCACATTGTGGCATATTTGGTGAGCCTTTCATATAAAGAATAATATCATTTTCAGCGATTTGACTTTTGATTTTGTCAACAACTTGTTGTTCTTCTGGTGTGTACATTTTATGATCCTTCTTGTTTATTTTGCTTTGATATTTTAGAAATTTTATCTAAAAGATGATAATATATTATACTAAATAGGTATAATAATCCAAATATCTATATAAATTAAACAAATTAAACAGGAGAATCAAATGACTTTTACATTACCAGCACTTCCTTATGCTCAAGACGCTTTAGAGCCAGTAATCTCTGCTGAAACTATCAGCTATCATTATGGTAAGCATCATCAAACTTATGTAACTAACCTAAACAACTTAGTTGCAGATACTGAGTATAAAGATATGAGCCTAGAGCAAATTATCAAATCATCTAAAGGTGGTGTGTTTAACAATGCTGCTCAAGTATATAATCACACTTTCTACTGGAACTGTTTATCTCCAAATAAGAGCAAGCCATCAGCTGCTCTAGAAGCTGCTATCGTTGAAGCATTTGGTTCTGTTGATAAGTTCAAAGAAGAGTTCTCAGCAGCAGCGGTAACTACTTTTGGTTCTGGTTGGGCTTGGTTAGTTAAAGATTCTAGTGGTAAATTAGCTATCACAACTACTAGCAATGCTGGTTGTCCGATTACTGATGAGCTAACTCCGTTACTAACATTTGATGTGTGGGAGCACGCATACTATGTAGATTACCGTAATGCTAGACCTAAGTATGTAGCATCTTTATGGGATATCGTAAGCTGGGACTTCGTTTCAGCTCAATTTGCAGCTTAATAAACTATGTTTAGATCTCCTAAACTACCACTTATTTTTTTTATAATAGGTGTTTTATCTGTTGTAGGTGTGGTTGTCTTTGCAAGAATGTTTCCGACAATACAGGTGTCTAATATTACAGTAAACCTAGTAATATTGGCATTGATGTTACCATGGCTACTATTTATTCTTAGTCTTGTGTTTGGTACTAAAAGTAAGTCTACTAAACTAGATTAGCCATTTCTTTTATCTGTTTCTTAAATAATATTATTATTCCAGATACTATTAATCCGACTATAAAGCTAAATATAAACAATCCTTCCCAGTTATATGCTGATTGTATGCTACCTGCTAATGGTCCAACTACTACTCGACCAATTGAATCTATGGAGCTTAGTATAGCAAACTGAGTTGCTGAGAATTTCACATTTACTAGGCTCATTATCATAGCAACTAATATGGCTGTACCCATTGCACCACAGAAGTATTCTACAGATACTGAGCACACCATTAGGTAGTAATTTTTACCAACTATTGCTAGTGCTACGTATGTTAAATTGGCAAAAGCCATAACTATGCTGAAATATAGAAAACTTTTGTAAATACCTACTCGTTTAGCAATTAGTCCACCGACAAGTAAACCAAGAATGGTAAATATCATTGATAACGCTTTATAAGAGACTGCAATAGTCGTTTTACTAAAACCTAAATCTATAAAAAATACCGAATTTAAAGAAAATGCAATCGCATCCGCTAGTTTATAGGCTACTAGTATTGCTATGATTATAAGTGCTACATAGAACCCTTTTCTTGTAAAAAATTCTATAAATGGCTGTGTAAAAGCTTCTGTAAATGTTTTTGGTGGGCTTATGTGCTGATTTTCCTTTATGAAAAAAGTATAGATTAGTGGTATAGCAAAAAATACTAAAATACACAACCAAGTGTTACTCCAGCCATGGTTTAGTATGTCTATACCATTTTGTGTATTTGCTAGCGAATTAGATAATTTGTAGCCATGTGTAAACTTATCTGCAAGTATTAAGACTATAGAGCCTGTTACTAGCATTCCCACGCGATACCCCATAACAGCAATAGAGTTGCCTAATGCACGCTCATGCTCTGTTAAAACCTCTGTTTGGTACGCATTTATAGCGATATCTTGTGTTGCAGATACAAAACATATCCCAAAAGCTATTACAGCGATGATTAATGGTGATTTAGCTGGTGATAGTTGACTCATTAGTGCTATTAGCAATATTAAAGAGGCTTGGCATATTAATATCCAACCTTTTCTTCTACCTAGACCTTTGATGGTTATCCTATCTAGAATAGGTGCCCATAGGTATTTTATTGTATATGGTATTGCTACAAGTGTTAGTAGGCTAATATCTTTAATGTCGATATTGAAATCTCTGTACCATAGCAATAAAGATGAAGCTGTTAGCATTAATGGTAGTCCCGACGAATAACCAAGCATAAACATACAAAACATTTTGCTGTTTTTAAACATCGCTAAGATTTTAGTAGAAAAAGATATTTTGTTGGTTTTGTTCATATAATTGTATTTAAAAATAAAAAATCTAGTTCTAGGCTAATTAAAAAGTATATGAAAGTAAAGAAAATATATAAGAGGGTGTTAGAAAGTTCTGAAATTATAGGTCTCTGCTAGTAGCGCCAGTATATAACTGTCTTGGTCTACCTATTTTTTGTGCAGGATCATTCATCATTTCAATCCATTGAGATATCCAACCAGATGTTCTTGCTAGTGCAAAGATTGCAGTAAACATTTCTTCAGGAATTCCCATTGCTTTTAATATGATTCCTGAGTAGAAATCTACGTTAGGGAATAGTTTTCTATCAATGAAGTAGCTATCTTGAAGAGCTATTTCTTCTAGTTTCTTAGCTATTTCTAGTGATGGGTTATCACTGTCGCCCATTTTAGCTAATATAGCTTCACAGTTTTGCTTCATTGCAGTAGCTCTTGGGTCAGTGTTTTTGTAAACTCTGTGACCAAAGCCCATTAGTCTAAATGAATCATCTTTATCTTTTGCTTTTGCTACAAATTTTTCGATGTTAGCAACTTCACCAATCTGAGATAACATTTTTAATACAGCTTCGTTAGCACCACCATGAGCAGGGCCTGAAAGAGCTGTAAGACCAGCAATGATTGCTGCGTATGGAGAACAGCCAGTTGAGCCTGATAGTCTAACTGTAGAAGTAGAAGCATTTTGTTCATGATCAGCGTGAAGCATGAAAATAGTGTCCATAGCTTTAACATATAAAGTATCTGGTTTATAGTTTTCATCTTCTGCAAACATCATGTATAGGAAGTTTTCAGTATAGTTGAATTCTTTCTTAGGTTCTAAGAATTTTAAGCCATTATTGTGTCTGTAAGCCATTGCTGTCATAGTTGCTATTTTAGCAATAATATTTGTAGCAACATCTTTTTGTGTTTCTTTTTTTCCTGCAGCTACATTTTCAGCAGCTAATATGTTTACACCAGCAATTAACGAGTTCATTGGGTGTGTGTTTTTAGGTAGGCTTGCCATTGCAGCTTTTACATGCTCACATACAGCCATTTTAGATGCTATTTCTTTTGCAAATGATTCACTTTGCTCTTTTGTTGGTAGATCACCGTTTATAAGAGCATAGCACATAGCGTTGTAGTTCGATTTTTGAGTCCATTCTTGTATTGGGTAGCCTCTATGTAGAAGTATACCTTTTCCACCATCTATGTATGTAATCGTAGATTCACATGCTGCAGTAGACATAAAACCAGGGTCATATGTAAACACGCCATGTTTTACTAGTGATGATACATCAATACAGTCATTACCTAAGCTAGGAGAATAAACTGGTAGTTGGATTTCGATATCTTTATCTGCATACTTAAGTGTTGCGTACTTTGACATTATGAGTGGCCTCCGAATAGAAGTTAGTGTTAAAATTATATATTAAAACTTTTCGTTTCGTTAAAAAGACAATTGCTAAGCCAAAATAGTTTTATAAAGGCTGGCAACTATCACTATTTGAATAATAAGCTAAACGAATTATATTTGCAAATAAAAAGTCGTTTACAGCGATTTTTGAGTCTTATTGTGGCTAATTTTATGCGTTAGCTTTAAAAATACATGCAAAAGCCTATTAAATGTTTGAATTTTATTATGCAAAAATATATTATTAAAGTGGTGTATAAATTGCTTGGAGGAATATCGAGTGTGAAAAAGTTTACAAATATTGGAATAATGTCCATAAAGTCATATAAATTCCCTATAACTGCGATCAGTTCTATTGGCCATCGTGTTACGGGTGTGATCATGTTAATCGCTATGCCATTTGTAGTAGCTGCATTAGCTTGCTCAATAAGTAGCGAGCAAGGGTATCTTCATGTTTCAACTATGCTTACATCTGGTGTGTGTAGTTTCTTCTTTTGGCTGTTTTTATCTGCTGTTACATATCATGTTTATGCTGGTGTTAGGCATATGATTATGGATATGGGTTTCGGTGAGAGCATGTCAGTAGCTAAAATGACTTCTATATTGGTATTAGTCTTAGGTGTATTATCTGCAGTTTTATGGGGGGCGTACTTATGGCTGTAATTTCTTTAACTTCTTCTGGGCTTAAAGATTTCTTTGTCCAAAGAGTAACAGCTGTGATTATAGCTGTATATTTTGCGTATGTGATTATAAAAGCATTATTGCTTGCACATGCTGGTGACCTTAACTATGCATCATGGCACGGTATGTTTGATTGCACTTTCTTTAAGGTGGCTACTTTACTTGCTTATGTCTCTGTGCTTATGCATGCATGGGTTGGTATTTGGATTATTTGTGGTGACTATATCAAAAATGCTTGGGTATCATCTTTAGTGATGATCGCATTTGTTTTAATTTATGCATTCTGCTTCTTTTGGCTGTCTGCAGTTTTATTTTAAATAAGAGGTTAATAATTTATGAGTATAGCTAAACAAGAATTCGATGCTATTGTTATCGGTGCAGGTGGTGCTGGTCTAAGAGCTGCATTTCAGCTTTCACAGTCAGGTTTTAAGACTGCGGTTGTGTCTAAAGTGTTTCCAACAAGATCTCATACTGTTGCAGCTCAAGGTGGCATAGCAGCAGCGTTAGGTAATATTAAGTTTGAAGATGATCTTCCTTCGGATGATTGGAAGTGGCATATGTATGATACTGTAAAAGGCTCTGATTATATTGGTGATCAAGATGCTATTGAGTACATGTGTGAACACGCACCTCAATCAATTATTGAGTTAGAGCATATGGGTATGCCATTTTCACGTTTAGATGATGGTAAGATTTATCAGCGTGCATTTGGTGGTATGTCAAGAAACTTTGATCCAGCAAATCATGCTAAAAGAACTTGTGCTGCATCAGATAGAACGGGCCATGCTTTATTGCATACGCTATATCAGGGTAATCTAAAACACGAAACAAACTTTTATACAGAGTGGTTTGCTTTAGATTTGGTTAAAGCTGATGATGGTAGTATTTCTGGTGTTACAGCTTTATGTATGGAAACTGGTGAGGTTGTGTTCTTACAAGCTAAGATTACGATTTTAGCTACTGGTGGTGCTGGTCGTATATACGAATCAAGCACAAACGCACATATTAATACGGGTGATGGTATGGGTCTTGCTCTTAGAGCAGGATTCCCATTACAAGACATGGAGTTTTGGCAGTTCCATCCTACAGGTATAGCAGGCGCTGGTGTACTAGTTACTGAAGGTTGTCGTGGCGAGGGTGGTATTCTTCGCAATAAAGACGGCGAAAGATATATGGAAAGATATGCGCCAAATGCTAAAGATTTAGCATGTCGTGATGTTGTATCTCGTGCATCTCAGCAAGAAATTATGGAAGGTCGCGGTGGTGATTTTGCAGGCACTAAGTGTGTCTATCTAGATCTTACTCACCTAGATGCTGATATTATTAATGAAAGATTGCCAACAATTAGAGAGCTTGCAAAAACATTTGCGGGTGTTGATCCTTTAGAGCAACCAATTCCAGTTGTACCAACGTGCCATTATCAGATGGGTGGTATTCCGACTAATAAGTTTGGACAAGTACTTACTCAGGTTGATGGTGAAGACAAGGTTGTTGATGGTCTTTATGCTGTTGGTGAATGTGCTTCGGTATCAGTTCATGGCGCAAATAGATTGGGTAGTAACTCACTTCTAGACCTAGTAGTGTTTGGTAGAGCTGCGGGTATTCATGCACAAGAAAATCTAAAAGCTGGTATGAGTATCAAAGAAACTTCTCAAGAGAATGTTGATGCAGCATTAGAAAGACTAAACAAATGGAATAGTTCTGAAACTAGAGGCTGTAAAGAAAAGGTACATGTTCTACGTAGAGACTTACAACAGGTTATGCAAAAATACTTCTCTGTATTTAGACAAGAAGATACGATGCAAGAAGGTCTTGATGAGCTAGAAGCTATTAGAAAAAGACTTGATAATGCTGTATTAGAAGATAATAGTAGTATATTTAACCTTGCAAGAGTAGAAGCTCTTGAGTTAGATAACTTATTGCTGACAGCTATCTCTACAGCTAAGCTAGCGGTAGAAAGAAAAGAGTCTCGTGGTGCGCACTCTAGAGTGGACTTCCCAGATAGAGATGATGAAAATTGGTTGAAACATACGCTTTACTTCTTAGAGGGTGATAAAACATCATCAAGAAAAGTAAATATGTCTCCTACGAAAGTAGCAGCATTCCAACCAGCAGTACGTAAGTATTAATTACGAGGATTTATATAATGGAAGTAAAATTTAAAATTTATAGGTACAATCCAGAAGTAGATAAAAAGCCTTACTACGATGATTATACTGTTACAGTAGAAAATGAAGGTGTTAAAGTATTATCTGCTTTAGAGCTTATCAAAGATCAAGACCCTACACTTGCAATGAGAAGATCATGTCGTGAAGGTGTTTGTGGATCTGATGGTATGAATATTAATGGTAAAAACCACTTAGCATGTATTACATCAGTGGGCGATCATAAGCAGCCGATTAAAATTAACCCTCTTCCTGGTTTACCAGTTATTAGAGACCTTATTGTTGATATGAATCAGTTCTATAAGAATTATGAAAAGGTTAAACCTTATCTAATAAATGAAGATGAAGCTCCTATCAAGGAAAGATTACAGTCTCCAGAAGAAAGAAAAAAATTAGACGGTTTATACGAGTGTATACTGTGTGCATGTTGTACTACAGCATGTCCATCATTCTGGTGGAATCCAGATAAGTTTATCGGACCATCTGGTTTGTTACAGGCATATAGATTTATTATAGATTCTAGGGATACAGCTACTGATGAGCGTCTTGAAGCATTAAAAGACCCATTTAGTTTGTTTAGATGTAGAACTATCATGAGCTGTGTGTCAGTTTGTCCTAAAGGATTAAACCCAACAGAAGCAATTGGTAAGATTAGATCTTCACTATTAAAGAAAAATATCGTATAAGTATTTTAAACAATAAATAGCAAAACCATAATATTGGGTGTCTATATATGAAAAAACAACAACCTGACTTTTCTCAATGGCTGGAATCAACCCAGTTCTACGGTGGAAACTTAGAATATTTAGAATCAATCTATGATGACTATGTAAAAGGTGATCATGAGAACATAGACAGTCAATGGCTGTCTTTTTTTGATTCTGTAGCAAGCTCAACAGATACTGTACATGGCGATGTCGTTGAAGAATTTAAATTCCTAGCACAAAATAGATCTGGTGCAACTGTAATTGCCGGTTCTAGTGATCTTAAGCTAAAGGTGGAATCTCTTGTAAATGCATATCGTTTTTATGCATATAAAACTGCAAGTATAGATCCGCTTGGTATGTTTAAGTTAGATAGAGATTCTGACTTGGAACCTAGTGCGCATGGTATAAGCTCCCAAGATATGGATGAGACTATAAATATAGGTGCACTTTCTGGTAACAAAGAACAAAAAGTTTCTAATATTATCAATAATCTTAAAACAATATACGAGTCAAATGTTGGCTATGAATATATGTATATTGATAGCAAAGAAGAGAAGTCTTGGTTACAGCATCAGATCGAATCTAATAACGCTGCATCCGTGGATGATAAGAAGTGGATTCTTAAACAGCTAGTTGCTGCTGAAGGTTTAGAGAAGTTTTTAGCTCTTAAATATGTGGGTCAAAAAAGATTTGGTCTAGAGGGTGGTGAATCAATGATTCCATCGCTAGAATATATTGTTGAAAGATCAACGGCTAAGCATTCTACAAGATTTATTCAGGTTGGTATGGCTCATAGGGGTCGTTTGAATGTTTTAGTAAACATAATGGGTAAAAATCCTAAGCATCTATGTGAAGAGTTCGAAGGTAAGCAAAGCGAAAAAAGTTTATCTGGTGATGTTAAGTATCATATGGGCTACTCAAATGTGCGTGAGATTGAGGGTAATCAAGTTAAGGTTGCTCTTGCATTTAACCCTTCTCATTTAGAAGCTGTAGATCCTGTTGTTGAGGGTGCTTGTAAGGCAATTCAAGATAAATTAGATGGTAATGCTAAAAATATCGTATTACCAATACTTATTCATGGTGATTCAGCTTTTTGCGGTCAAGGTGTTGTTATGGAGACTTTTGGTTTTTCATTAACAGAACACTATGGTACTGGTGGTACGATTCATATTATCGCTAATAACCAGATTGGTTTTACAACAATTAGCAAATTTGGACACAATAGAAGTAGTAATTATGCTACTGATATTGCAAAAATGGTTGATGCACCGATATTTCATGTTAATGGTGATGATCCTGAGTCTGTTATAAAGGCAACAGGTATCGCGTTAGAATATCGCATGAAATTCAACAAAGATGTAGTTATTGATATCGTATGTTATCGTCGTAATGGTCATAATGAAACAGATGAGCCATCTGGCACACAGCCTGCAATGTACGAGATAATCAAAAAACTTCCAACTACACTAGATCTGTACTCTAATAAGCTAATTGCAGAAAATGTAGTTGATGCTGAGTATGTTGCTGCTGCTAAGGCTAATTATCGTAGTACTCTAGATGCTGGTAAAACTACAATAGAAGTTTTAGATAAGAAAAAAGTTAATAGTGTACCTACAGTAAGTGACTGGACTCCTTATGTTGGTGTTGTAAGTTGTGATGACTATAAATATGATTCTATCTCTATAGATAAATTAAAAGACTTAGCTTTTAGAATGTCAGAAGTTCCTGCAGAAGTAAAAGTACAAATGCAGGTTAAAAAAGCAATTACAGATAGACAAAAAATGGCAGATGGCGAGCTTCCGTTGAACTGGGGCTTTGCTGAATCACTAGCGTATGCTACATTGCTTGAAGATGGACATTCTGTAAGATTATCTGGTGAAGATAGTGGTAGAGGTACATTCTCACATCGTCATGCAGTAGTTAGCAATATGAATACGAAGTCTAATATCAAATCATACACTCCGTTAGAACATATTAATTCTAATGTTAGGTTTGATGTTGTGGATTCGACATTATCTGAGTATGGAGTGTTAGGTTTTGAGTATGGTTATAGCTGCTATAGCCCAAATGATTTAATTATCTGGGAAGCTCAGTTTGGTGACTTTGTTAACACAGCACAGGTTGTTATAGATCAGTTTTTAGTAGCCGCAGAAGAAAAGTGGGGTATCCTTTCAGGTCTAACACTATTGTTGCCACATGGTCAAGAAGGAGCTGGTGCAGAGCATTCATCTGCTAGATTAGAGAGATTTTTGAGCTCATGCGCGAACAAAAACATGCAGGTATGTACACCTACAACTCCAGCGCAGATATATCATTTGTTAAGAAGACAGGTTATCAGACCATTAAGAAAGCCATTGATTGTAATGACACCAAAAAGCTTACTTAGAAATCCTAATGCTGTATCAACTTTAGAAGAGTTATCAAAAGGTCGTTTTGAACCAGTGATTGATGATAAAGATGTAAAAGCAAATAAGGTGAAAAAAGTTATTCTTTGTAATGGTAAGGTTTATTACGATTTAATGCTTAAAAAGCAAGATCAATATGAAGATATCGCTGTTGTTAGAATTGAGGAGCTATATCCAATTGCTCGTGATAACCTAAAAGAGATATTTGCTAAATATAAGAATGCTAAGAAAGTTGTTTGGCTACAAGAAGAGCCACAAAACAAAGGTGCTTGGTACCATATTAGACATTTTGTAGAACAAATTATTGATGATGGTCAAAAACTGTATTGTGTAGCTAGAAATAGATCTTCTACGCCAGCAGTAGGCTATCATGCTTTATATGTGAAACAGCAAGAAGAAATTATAAATAAAGCTTTAGAAATATAAAATATTACTAGGAGTAAGAAATGGTTGAATTAAAAGTACCTATGTTTCCTGAATCAGTTGCTGATGGAACTTTAGCTCAGTGGAATAAAAACGAGGGCGACTTTGTTAATGAAGGTGATATCGTTGCTGAGATTGAAACTGACAAGGTTGTTCTAGAAGTTCCAGCTACAGCTACAGGTGTGCTAAAGGCTATAAAAAAACATGCTGGTGATATCGTATTATCAGAAGAAGCTTTAGCGAGTATTGATACAGATGCAACAGCATCTTCTGCTCCAGCAGCAGCTAAATCAGCACCTGCTGTAGAAGCTAAACAAGAATCACCTGCAGCGACAGTTTCTGGAGCTAGTATAGCTGTAAAAGCACCAGTGTTTCCTGAGTCAGTTGCTGATGGTACTATATCAGAATGGCATAAAAACGAAGGTGATGCTGTTGCAGAAGGCGACATATTAGCTGAAATTGAGACTGACAAGGTTGTCTTAGAAGTTCCTGCTACTGCAAATGGTGTTTTATCTAAAATTATTGCAGCTGCTGGTGAAACAGTGCTTTCAGCTCAAGAAATTGGTACTATCATAGAAGGCGCTGCTGCAACTGCTAAGCCTGCAGTGGCTGCACAACAATCAGCTCCTGTAAATACAACAAATGATCCTCATTTAGTACCATCAGCAAGAAAAGCTTTTAATGCTAGTGACTTAGACTCAGCAGCTGGAATTACTGGTACTGGTAAAAAGGGTCGTATCACTTCTAGTGATATTAAAACGGCAGCATCTAGTAAATCTGCTTCTGCAGTAGAAGTGGCTCCACAAGGCCCTAGATATGAAAAAAGAGTTAAGATGACTAGACTGCGTCAAACTATTGCTAATAGATTAGTAGAAGTACAGCAAACAAACGCTATCCTAACTACTTTTAATGAAGTAGATATGACTGCTGTTATGGAACTAAGAAATAAGTACAAAGACCTATTTATTAAAGAGCACGATACTAAGCTAGGCTTTATGTCATTCTTTATTAAAGCAGCTACAGAAGCTCTTAAAAAATTCCCAGATGTAAACGCATCTATAGATGGTGATGAAGTCGTTTATCATAACTTCTTTGATATCGGTATCGCTGTTGGTACTGATAGAGGTCTAGTTGTACCAGTTCTTAGAGATACTGAATCAAAAGGTCTTGCTCAGTTAGAAAGTGATGTATTAGCAATGGCTATAAAAGCAAGAGACGGCAAGCTTGGTCTAGATGATATGAAAGGTGGTACATTTACTATCACTAACGGTGGTACTTATGGTTCTATGCTTTCTACGCCAATCATCAACTCTCCACAAAGTGCTATCTTAGGTATGCACAATATTGTTGAGCGTCCTATGGTTGTAAACGGTGAAATAAAAATCCGTCCAATCATGTACTTAGCATTATCGTATGACCATAGAATTATTGATGGTGGTACATCTGTAAGATTCCTTAAAATGATCAAGGAATTACTTGAAGATCCAGCTAGAATACTATTACAAGTATAATATAAGAATAGTTTATTTTCTTTTTCAACTACATAATAGGTGTTTCTCATGAGTCTAGATTTTATAAGCAATAAAATAAAAGACGTGCCTGACTTTCCAAAGCCAGGTATTTTATTCAAAGACATTACTCCACTATTAGCTGATCCTCAGGGTTTAAAAAAAACATCTGAAGCAATGGTTGTCGAGCTTAATAAAAACAATATAAAACCGACTATTATTGCAGGTACAGAGAGTAGGGGCTTCATCTTTGGTGTTGCACTTGCTGAAATGCTTGGTGTTGGTTTTGTTCCTGTTAGAAAGCCAGGTAAATTGCCTAGAGAAACATATAGTGTAAGCTATGATCTTGAATATGGTAGTGATAGTTTAGAAATACATAAAGATGCTTTTGATAAGAATGATAAAGTACTAATTGTAGACGATCTATTAGCTACTGGTGGCACTGCAAATGCTACTATTCAGTTAATTAGAAAAACTGGAGCAAATGTTGTAGGTTCGGTATTTGTTATTGAACTTGTAGATTTACAAGGGCGTAAAGCTCTTGCTGATGGTGGTGTTACGATGTCACTATTACAGTTTTAGGAGTTTTTTATGAAGTATTTTGGTACAGATGGAATTCGTGGTGAGGTTGGTAACTCAACAATTACTGCAGAGTTTATGCAAAAATTAGGTAATGCTGTTGGTTCTTTGATAGTAGAGCAAGATGGTTCTAAGTTTGTTGTAATCGGACAAGATACTAGAGGTTCTTCAGACTTTTTAAAATTTGCATTAGTATCAGGGCTAACGGCTGCTGGTGTTAATGTTGTGGATTTGGGAGTGATTCCTACTCCTATAGTTGCATTTATGACTGTAAAACATTTTGCAGCAGCAGGTTTTGTAATTACAGCATCACACAACCCATTTACTGACAATGGTGTTAAGCTATTCTCATCAACAGGTTTTAAACTAGATGATGAGTTAGAGGAAAATGTAGAAAGCAGAATTGATGCTCCATTTTTTTATAATCCAGAAGGCATACATGGCCACTATAAGCTACTAGATAATGCTATTGATGAGTATTTAGAGTCGCTTTATAATCAGTTTGCAAAGATAGTGTCATATAAAGGTAAGGTCGTAATTGACTGTGCTAATGGTGCTGCTACTGGTAATTTTGAAAAGCTAATGGAAAAGTTTGGCATTGACTATGTTTCTATTGCATCAAAACCTGATGGTAAAAACATAAATGTTAAATGTGGAGCTACTTATATAGATAATATTAGTAAGGCCGTACTAGAGCATAATGCTGATTTAGGCATATCACTAGATGGTGATGCTGATAGGGTTATGATAGTTGATGAAAAAGGTCAACTAATTGATGGTGATGGTATTTTAAATATTATTGCATCTCATAGTGATATTTGTGGTGGTAGTGAAGGCATAGTTGGTACTCTAATGACAAATATGAGTTATGAGAACTACTACAAAGAGAATGACATTACATTTATCCGATCAAAAGTCGGTGATAGATATGTTCTGGAAGATTTGCGTAAATATGGTTATAAAATTGGTGGAGAATCTTCTGGTCATATTATAAACCTAAATTTTGGTACAACAGGAGATGGTCTATCTGCTGCGGTACAACTATTGGCGATATTCTCACAAAATGATAAGCCTGTATCATCATTTATGTTAGATGGTGATATGATGCAACAAACCATGATAAATGTACGTTTGACTAAGAAATTAGCAGCAGAAGAATTAAGTATTTTAGATGCAGATGTTGCAGAGGTTGAAAATAGACTAGCTGATAATGGTAGAGTTCTACTCAGATTATCAGGTACTGAGCCACTACTCAGAGTAATGGTAGAAGCGATAAATAAAGATTTGGCTACGAAAGAAGCTGAATATCTTGTTGAAAAAGTAAAACAAAAGTTGGTGTAAAATCATGAAAAAATTAATAATGGGTAACTGGAAAATGAATGGCAACTCACAGAGTATCAAAGAGCTTTGTGAAGGTTTGTCTACTGCAAAATTTGATAGCTCAAAAGTTAGTGTTGCAGTATTTCCATCAAGTGTTTATGTAAAAGAAACTATGGCTCAGTTACCAAAAGAAATTGGTGTTGGCTTACAAAATATTACATTTTATGATGATGGTGCATATACTGGTGAACTTTCAGCAACTATGTTACAAGATTTAGAGTGTGGTTATGTATTAATTGGTCATTCTGAAAGAAGATCAATATTTGGCGAAACAGATGCTGATGTATTTAAAAAAGTAGAAAAAGTAATTGATACAAATGTAATCCCAGTTGTATGTATCGGTGAATCTCTAGAAGATCGCCAAGGTGGTAAGCTAGAAGCAGTCTTAACAGAGCAAATGAGACTTGTATTAGAAAACCTAACTGTTGAGCAATTATCTAAGGTTGTAGTTGCTTATGAGCCTGTATGGGCAATCGGTACTGGTGTTGTAGCATCACTAGAGCAAGTTCAAGAAACTCACGAATTTATTCGTTCAATGATTGCTAAGAAAGACCAAAATCTTGCTAAAGAAATGAAAATAGTGTATGGTGGTAGTCTTAAAGCGGCTAACGCAAATGATATACTAAGCCTTGCTGATGTAGACGGTGGTCTAATAGGTGGTGCATCATTGGTAGCTACAGAGTTTAACAACATAATAGATCAAGCAAATAAAATATGTACTCATTAATTTTAACAATAGATATTATAGCTGCGATTGCTATAGTTATACTGGTTCTTTTACAACAAGGTAAAGGGGCTAATATGGGCGTTTCATTTGGTGCTGGTTCATCAAATACTGTATTTGGTAGTAAGGGTGCTGCATCTTTCCTATTCAAGGCTACAGTGTTCTTTACAGCATTGTTTTTTGTATGCTGCTTAGCGTTAGGCTACTTAGGTAAGCATCCAAATGCTCTATCTGGTGATTCTGCTTCACAAATATCTACGCAACAAGACTATAACAAGTACCAAGAGTTAGCTAAAGGTAGCACAACTGCTCCAGCTACTACGGAACCAGCAACTACTAATAATCTTTTGCACCGGTGGTGGAATTGGTAGACACGCCATCTTGAGGGGGTGGTGTCCGAAGGATGTGCGAGTTCGAATCTCGCTCGGTGCACCAAAACAATATTTCTTATGACTTCTATTAGACGCAGTATTAATTTTGTTACTTGCTTTGTAAGCTTTATCAATGTTTTTTTTCATGACTGAAAAATTTACGAAACTATCTAGTGCTAAACTCTTGCAAAAATCAACTGTTTGTAATTAGCAAAAAGATTGTAGTAGATTGATTATAGATAATCCTCTAACCAATGACTTAATATTTCTCCATCAATCAGCCTAACACCGTTAGCTTTTGCAAGTACTCGAGCTGACTGAGTGAAGTCTGAATTTGTTATAACCATAGCTTTATCACATGAGTAATATTTGATAGCTCCTACAACTTCTTGGATAGCTGTATTGGTTAGCTTGTTAGAGTATAGTTTGCATTGTACAGCCCATTTAACTCCACTCTTAGTAGCAATTACATCTGCTCCTTGGTCACCACTTGCTTTAGTTACTTCTACATCAGTATATCCAGCTTTTATTAGTAAATCTTTACATAAATGTTCAAATTGGTGTCCTGTTAGTTCAGAAAGATCATTTAGCGTCATTTTTGGTTTTGAAGGAGTATCATCATATCTGTTTAATCGTTCTAGGAATGATTTTGCAAGCATTTTGTTTTCAGCTTCTAGTACTTTCTCTTCAAAATCTTTGTAATCAATAGAGGCATCATCAATAGCTATATATGCGACCTTGATAAATAGGTTCATATCCTTATTGATATATTTAAATGAGTAGTCACTAAAATTATCATCAAAAACAAAAGCTCTAATACAAGATACTGTATTTTCGATAAGTTTATCTTGATTGTCAGTTTCATTTATTTCAAAACCATCTAATAATTTTCTAAATGCTGCTACCATAAATAATGTATCTGTATAATATAGGCTATTTACTAGTAAAACCTCTAATTCTTCTTTAGGTAACCCTAGATCTTTACCGTAATAGAAAGCATTTACCAGGTTAAAAAATAGTTGGTTAGTGTCTTGTTCATAGCTATATGAATGTTCTTTATTTTCTACGCAATCAATAAATTTATTCGTTGGCATATAGGTGTCATCAGATATTTCAAGTGTTACTTTATTCATTGCTGATTGGAGATAAAAGTTATGTATTTCTTTTGTATTGTCTTCATAGAATTTTTTGTACTTTAGTTTTTTTCTTACTTGCTCTATTAAACCTTTAAAAGACTGTTGAGTTAATCTAAGATTTTTCACAATTGTATTAACCAGAATATTTTTTATGAGAAATTGACTGCAAATCTCCTATTTTGTGTTCTATATCATTTATTTTGGCTGATATAGATACATT
>RQTK01001904.1:0-30272 GCA_003991915.1 Elysia chlorotica
TTACTTCTCTACTGTGAAAGTAAATGCACAAGCCTTGTTAAAAGCTATGTGTTTTAACGCATTAAAAGCAGTAAATTTGATGGCTTAACTAGGATAAATGTATCTATATCAGCCAAAATAAATGATATAGAACACAAAATAGGAGATTTGCAGTCAATTTCTCATAAAAAATATTCTGGTTAATACAATTGTGAAAAATCTTAGATTAACTCAACAGTCTTTATGAACACGTTATTTGAAACAAATGAACCAAAGTGTTATAGCGAAGTTATAAAAGATTTACTAGGTGTAAAATGGAGTGTTGTACTTGGTTTTATATATTTCATAATGATGTTGATTTGGACTGTGGTATACGCTGAAGCCGTATCTAACGCACTTAGTGACTATTTGTACCATTATGGTATTGTAAGCATAAAACTCGATAACAATATACTATATAGCTTAATATTGATGATAGTTCTAGTTATTATCGGTGCTAAGAGTCAAAAACTACTATTTAAGGCATCCACATTTCTAACATTCTTACTGTTAGGTGCTGTAATTATAGTTTCAATATATGTTATTCCACAGTGGAATTTTGCAAACCTACAGATACATCCAGAGGGTTGGGGCGTTGTACCAAAAACCATAATAATGTTTCCATTCTCTCTAACAACTATATTGTTTATACAGTCATTAAGCCCTATGATTATGGGTTATAGAAAACAATACCCTAATGATAATGAACTAGCTAGATATAAGTCACAAAGAACAATGAAGATAGCATTTTTCATACTACTTGTAATAGTTACATTCTATGTTCTATCATTTGCTCTAATTACTCCTCAAGATCAAGCAATATTAGCTAAAGATAATAATCAATCTATATTCTCAATATTACTAAAACTCTATCAACACAATACATTCCTACAGGTGTTAGGAATAATTATAAATGTATGTGCGATTTTAGCTGCATTTTTGAGTATTTTAACAGGCATGCGTGAATCATTGCGTGGTGTTCTATTAAACATAGTCCAAAAATTCTTTAGAGAAGATCGTTTTTCTAGCAATCAATTAGAGATGACTATTATCATATTAATAATATTACTCACATGGTTATCTATAGTATTTAAGCTACCAATATTTTACTTAGTGCCATTATGTGGTCCTATATTTGGTATTATCGGCTGCCTTATACCTGCATATTTAGTATTTAAAGTTGAGAGATTTGCGAAATTCCGTAGCATCTCAGTTTATTACATAGTATTTGTAGGTATAGTGCTATGTATTTCTCCTCTACTATCATCATATCTATAATATAAATTATTCATCAACCTGTCATTTATCTTTAGTTATAAAATTCGATATAATTCCAAATATAATTTTTTATAAAATCCATATAGCTACAAAATAAAAAACAACTATCATATATAGCAAAATTTAACTCAATTAAAAGACAGCCAAAAGCATATTGATAATATTATTACGATGCTAATACAATATTGTTTTATTATAAAAACAAGAATATTAGCGCCACATATAACAATTAAATGTAACTATTTAAACAAATATAAAAATATTGATATAAGATCTGATTAAAAAATATAATCAGCTATAGAGAGAGTGTAGATATAATATCTATTGACAGACCTCAGAAAGTCTACCTGTCATAACACCAAGAATAGCATCATCGGTGGCATTCATACCTTTACCTGTAGCAAGTATAGCTACATTTTTAATAGTATCCTCAACATCAGAACCTACGATGCCATCATGTGCTGTAACAGTATTACCTAACATAGCACCATTTACAGCATCAAACGCTGCATATACAGAGTTTGCAATTTTTATAGAGCATGATGAATTCGCACCATCGCACATAATACCAACAATACCTGCAAGTGCATTAGTGATAGATTTTTCAACTTTATCTTCTGAGAGATTCATCATCATAGCAATACCGCCAGCAATGCCTGCAGAGGCGCATGTAGGACCACATAGAGCCGATAATCTACCAATCCTAGACTTGATGTATACCGTAGCAACTATCGCGAAAAATAGTGCCTTATATAACTCTTCTTCTGATAAGCCCTTAGATTTAGCAAATTCTATAAGAGGTAGAGATAAAGTAATACCAATATTACCACTACCCGCTGCCGTCATTACAGGAAGGGCTGAACCACCCATTCTTGCATCACTTCCTGCAGAAGCTGCTGCTGCTGCACGATTACGGATATCATTACCATAAAAACCATTAGCAATACCAGCACTGATATTTTTACCAGTCTGTGCACCATAATTATTTTTCAAACCTTCTGCTGAGATATTTGTATTATTCTTAACAATTCTATCTAGCATATCTTTGATTTTGCTGACATCAATATTTTTAGAAACATTATAAATTTCTTTAATAGAAAACTTAGAAATTATTTCATCAACCAAATTACTTTTGTTATCATCATCATTAACTTGATAAATAATTTCATCATTTTTTTGAATTAATGTGATATTAGTATGCGTATATTTAAATTCTACAGTTACCTTATCATCTTTATAGTATGCTTCTATACGGATATATAGTTTTATTGGTTTTTGAGCATTAAATACTTGTATACAATCTCTATCTAGATACTCTTGAACCCTAGGGATATCTTCTTTAGTAACACCAGAAATAACCATTAATTCTTTAGGAGCATCACCTGCAACCACACCCATAGCGACAGAGGCTTCTATTCCAATCATACCACCACTATTAGGCACCGTAACACTTTTAACATTCTTAATCATATTACCTGAAGCAAAAACATCAACCCTATCAGGAATATGGCCTAATACATCTCTCGTTTTTGCAGCACAAAAGGCTAAAGCCACAGGCTCTGTACATCCTTCTGCAGGTACAACTTCTTTATATAATAAATCAATTAACTGTTGTTCTTTATTCATTATTAACACCCCTATTTTCGGTTAAACTCAACCTTTTTCCAGTCAAATAAACTACCTGGATCAGTTTTCCTATTAGGTGCAATATCACTGTGCGCAGCTATATCACCAATAGTAGGATAAAAGTCCTGTAAATCACAGAGCAGCATATTCAAAGAATTGTACTGTTGCTGTTCATAAACAGTACTATCTGTACCTTGTAATTCTACTCCTACAGAGTAATCATTACAAGAATTGATACCATTATATGAGCTAATTCCAGCATGCCAAGCCCTATCCTCTACAGAAACAAATTGAATTATCTCTCCACATCGTTTTATATAGAAATGAGCTGATACTTTTACTCCATCTAAACTATGAAATGTATCATGACTAGCTATATCTAAACTATTGGTAAATAGCCTCTCTACATTTTTGTTATCATACTCACCCTCTGGCAAGCTAATACAGTGAATGACTACTAAACTTATCTTTGTATTTGCAGGTCTTATATTAAAATTATTAGACTTAATTGCATGTGCATTCTTGTACCATCCAGATTCAAACATATAGGCCTTTAATAAAATTTTGTGATAATATTATACTTTATCAATTAAGCCCAAATATAGGAAACAAAAAAACATGAAATATGATAATCGACTCGTAAACTCAACCATATTAACTAGTATTATAGTATTAGTCTTTTCAGTAATATCTTATATTTTTATAGATAAATCTTTAGCACTATATATCAAAGGTGGCCACATAAATGACACCATTAACTCTATTGCAATGAGTGTTTCTATAGCTTCTTCCCCTAAAATATGGGCCGTGATAACAGCCATAGTAACTGCAATGTGCTTATACCAACACATTAAATATAAGAAAACAAACACTAAACTTTATACGATGTCATTAACTTTAATAATGACAATTATAATAGCAACTACTATAAAAGTCATATTAGCAAGATATAGACCAGAAATGTTAATGTTAAGTGATCAGTATGGCTTTCACTTTTTCTCATTTAAGAAAATATATAACTCTCTACCATCAGGACACACTGCTTTATCTTTCGCAGGATTACTAGCTATAGCTAATTTCTCTAATAAAAAATCTATAATGGTTATAGCGATATGTATCGGAATTTTAATAGCAGTTTGTAGAGTAATCACTCTAGACCACTATCTAACAGATGTTGTAGTGGCTGCATATATTGGAATATTTACATATTTATGGTCAAAGAATTTTGTAGAAAGTGGAATAAAATAAATAGCTTTTTTATAGTATTACTTCTCTATTCCTTTTGTTACTTCGTTAAGCTTTTCTGATGCTTTTACTTTTTTTGGTTGAGCTACAATTTTAGCTTGATCAATTGGTCCTTGCATTTCCCAAGTAGCCTCTATTTGCTTAATCATCTGATCAGCCTTAGTCTGTTGGTCTTTTGTTAAGCTAATCATTGCAAACTCAACTTCTGCATTTGCTAAACCTACTCTACCTAAATAAGGCGTGCAGAATGGGTCAAAATTTTCTGTCCAATACTTAATGTTAGGTTTCTTAAACAAAGAAATAGCTGTAGAAAGATAAACATACTTTAAAACTTGATCATTAGTAAGGTCAGCCATAACTACAAATGCTGGAGCATAAGGTCTTATAATAGCCTTTTGAGCATATCCTAAAGCTATATCATTCTTACCTTTATGCATATATGCTCTTGCAAGAGAAGTTTCCACCGAAGAAGTTTGATATGTATTATATGCTAACTCATATATTTTCATCGCCACATCAATATCTTTTGGAATACCACCCTCACCCTTATAAAGCATATCTCCTACTAATGTATAACTCTGAGATTTACAGTATGGTGATTGAGAGATATATTCTTGCTCACGAGAAAATTCTCTTGAACTTTTTGCATCTAAGCTACCATTTGCATCTGCAACTTTATACCATCTATATGACTGAGGAATACTTGATCTAGGATAGTTGTCATCATTTATGTACATCTGAGCTAGCTTATCTTGCGCTGTAGTATTACCAAGGTTAGCTGCCCTTTTCATAAATGCCAAACCTTTTGGCTTATCTATATTACTATGCTCATCATAACCAAAGAAATAAATACCACCAGTAAGATAAAGAGCCTCTGCATATGACTGAGTCGCAGCTGCTGTCTTAGGTAAACCATATTTTTTATAAAAATCTCTAGACCATTCTGTATACTCAATACCCAAAGGATTATTTATATCTAATTCGATATTGGCTTCTGCTAATAATGTTGTAGCATGAGGATCTTCTTTTAGATATGGAGCGCATGATACAAGTACTTTCTCGTAATTATTTGCTTTACCATCAACATAACAATCATTTAAACTAGCATATGATGTTGCACAAGAGGCTAAGCCTATTAGTCCAAATATTATCTTTGTTTTCATAGCATTTATAAAAGTTTATTTAATTAGATAATTAAATAATACTACTTTTAGCTTACTAAGCAAAACAAATTTCTCTTCCTGATGATAAATAATTGATATAAATATGTTTGCAATTTTGCGGTAAAAATCCCTCACCTTTGCTTGGCCATTCAATAAAACAGATACTTTCAGCATTAAAATAATCACGAATCCCTATCCACTCAAGCTCTTCTGGGTCTGCTAATCTATATAAATCAAAATGATGTATCTCTACATTTTTGATAGTATAACTTTCTACCAGAGTATAGGTTGGACTTTTCACATTACCAACATATCCTAGATAGTCTAATATACCTTTAACAAAAGTTGTTTTACCAGCACCTAGATCTCCATGCAAATAAACCACATCACCCAGAGTTAATGTTTTAGCATACTCTTTCGCAATATCAAACATTTGCTCTTCATTTAATGCTATTTTCTTCATACCAACTCAAAAATTCTCCAGCAAGAACAAATGACCCAAAAACTACAGTTAATGTGTTGTCATTTTGAATATTAATACTTTCAAGACTATCATGATAACTTACATCATAAATTGATTTATTCTCGAATGTCATTTTTATACTATTTATATCTAAAGCCCTACTATCAAGTCTCTTTAAATCAATAATTTGCCATTCAGTGATTTTATTCTTCGCAACATCAATTATGCTTGATAAATCCTTACTTGATAAAATACC
This sequence comes from Elysia chlorotica, assembly GCA_003991915.1. Classification (NCBI taxonomy): domain Eukaryota; kingdom Metazoa; phylum Mollusca; class Gastropoda; family Plakobranchidae; genus Elysia; species Elysia chlorotica. The sequence continues at coordinate 6,050 of RQTK01001904.1, forward strand.
AAACACTGCTGATATTTTATATTTCGAAATATCATAACTATTTGCTAAAAGCTTAAATAAATGTTTAACAGATGCTTCATTATGTGCAACATCCACTATGATATCACTATTATTTGTAGAATTATTTTTAATGATTTTATATCTAGCATTTGCTCTAATATCTGATAACTGCGGTATATGATTAATACACTTATTATCAAACAGTTCTTCTGCAATTGCCATTGCTATATTATAACTATCATAAAAACAATTTAATGACTCAGAATTATATTGCTTTTCTATTGTTTTAGCACCAATACGATTAGCATATATATAAACACTTCTTGGCATTTTTGAACCCAAGAATAGTGGAATATTCTCTCTTGATATACCGACCTTTTCCAGGCCTATACTCTCAAGAGTATCGCCTAATATCTCACAGTGATCTAAATCAATATTTGTTATAGCAGTCATATCATGATCTAATAGATTAGCAGCATCAAGCCTACCACCTATTCCTACTTCCATAATTAGATAATCTATATTTATCTCTTGAGATAATATACAGGCACATAAAAATGCTATCTGATAATATGAAAGTTTGTAATCACTTGATACTGATTCTACTCTATCAAGAAGTGACATCAATAACTGATTATCAACAACTCCACTATCAGTGGCTATACGCTCATTAAATACAAAAACATGGGGAGAAGTATGGCTTATAAATTTTTTACCATTAGATCTAAACAGCTCTTCAAGCATTGCAACAGTAGTGCCTTTACCATTAGTTCCGGCAATAGTTATAATCTTAAAGCTTTTTTGGAAAGATAAGTTATTAAGAATTAAACGTAAATCATTTAAGCCACAAGTCTGAGCATTTTTAGCCATTATACTAGCTATTTTAGTTTCAATACTCATCATGTTAGTTTAGTTATGCTTGCTTATGATCTAAACTTTTTTGAACAGAAACATTTTTAAGATTAGGCATTAACTTATCTAAGATTCTAGAAACTTCTTTTCTTAAGTTTCTACGATCAACGATCATATCTACCATACCTTTTTCAACCAAGAACTCACTTCTTTGGAAGCCTTCAGGTAGCTTTTCTCTTACTGTCTGTTCAATAACTCTAGGACCAGCAAAACCAATTAATGCCTTAGGCTCAGCAATATGTACATCACCTAGCATTGCTAATGATGCTGATACACCACCAGTTGTAGGATCAGTAAGAACAACAATATACGGAATCTTTACTTCTGCAAGCTTCTTCAACGCTGCACTTGTTTTTGTCATTTGCATTAATGAAAATAGTGATTCTTGCATTCTTGCACCACCACTTGCAGTAAAGCAAATAAATGGAATCTTTCTTTCCATTGCCAGCTGAACACCTCTAACAAACTTTTCACCAACAACAGAACCCATAGATCCGCCAAGGAACATAAAGTTAAATGATGCAGCCACGACAGGAAGACCTTCAACAGTACCTTCAAACACTAAAAGTGCATCTTTTTCATTAGTTTTTTTCTGTGCTTGAAAAAGTCTATCTTTATATGACTTAGTATCTTTGAATTTAAGCATATCAACAGGCTCGATATTATTAAAATGCTCAGTTACTGAGTTTTTGTCAAAAAACATTTCTAGTCTATCTCTAGCAGGTATTCTATAGTGATAGTTACAGTGTGGACACACAGAATCATTATTATGTAATTCTTCTGAATACAAAGTTACATTACAACCTGGACATTGACTCCAAACTCCAGAAGGTAAATCTTTTTTCTTTGCATCTAGGCCAAGGCTTTTTCCAATTACTCTAGTCAACCAACTCATTCAATAAATCCTCCGATCTAATAACTATATAATTATGCTATTTCAGTGCCACTAAAAAAGTATGCAATCTCTTGTGCTGCGGTATCTTCTGCATCAGAACCATGTACAGCATTAGCATCTATACTATCTGCAAAGTCTGCTCTTATCGTACCAGCTGCTGCTTCTTTAGGGTTTGTTGCACCCATCAAATCACGATTTTTAACTATCGCATCTTGACCTTCTAATACTTGTATCATTACAGGGCCAGAAATCATGAACTCTACTAATGCACTAAAGAATGGTCTTTCTTTATGTACTGCATAAAAACCTTCTGCTTCTGCTTTAGATAATTGCTTCATTTTAGCTGCAATGATCTTAAGACCTGATTTTTCAAAACGACTGTAAATTTCACCTATTACATTTTTTGCTACTGCATCAGGCTTAATTATAGATAATGTTCTTTGTGTATTCATGTTTTTTATTTCTCCAATAATTCATTGTTTTTTATTATAGCACTATTATTGTACAAATAACAAAAACTAGCTTTTATAAAATTTAACTATTTTCTATAGCAGCAGCTATATATGACTCAAATAGCTTGTGACCATAGCGTGGTGTTGATGTAAATTCTGGATGTGCTTGACATGCTATAAACCACTTATGCTTAGATATTTCTACTATCTCCATTAGTGTCCCATCCTCAGATTTACCCGAAAACTTAAGACCCGCCTTTTCTAACATTGCTACATAATTATTATTTACTTCATATCTATGTCTATGTCTTTCAACTGCAGTATCTGACTCATAAATCTCTCTAACCCTAGAACCTTCTTCTAGCAAGGCTGTATAAGAACCAAGTCTCATAGTACCGCCAAGATCCGAATCTAGATTTCTTTGGTGTATAGTACCATCTTCTGCTTGCCACTCTGTAATAAGAGCAATAACAGGATTTTTTGTATATATATCTAGCTCACTTGAGTTAGCATCTTCTAGACCTAAAACATTTCTAGCATATTCAACTACTGCTAGTTGCATACCAAGACAAATACCTAAAAATGGTACATTGTTCTCACGAGCATATTTAATAGAGGCTATCTTACCATTAACTCCTCTAGAGCCAAATCCACCCGGAACCAATATAGCTGAAACATCTGAAAATGTTTCTTCAACATTATCATCATTTACTAATTCTGCATCTACAAACTTTATCTTTACTTTAACACCTTTTTGATAGCCAGCATTATATAAAGATTCATTCAAGGACTTGTATGCTTCTGTTAATGAAACATACTTACCAACCATTGCGATTCTTATCTCATTTTTTGCTGTGCTAATTTTTTTAACAACATCTTGCCATTCCGAAAGATCAGCCTCACCAGTATTAAGATCTAAAAGCTCAACAACCTTAGCATCAAAACTTTGTTGATGATATCTCAAAGGAACTTCATAAATAGTACTAACATCTTCAGCTGTAAATATGCAATCTTGACTAACATTAGTAAAAAGGGATATTTTTCTTTTTTCATCGTCACTAAATGGCATCTCACACCTACAAACTAAAACATCAGCCTGAATACCGATTCCTCTTAGTTCTTTAACAGAATGTTGAGTTGGTTTAGTCTTCATCTCACCTGCAACTTTAATGTACGGTAGTAGAGTTAAGTGTACAAATAGAGTCCTTGCTCTTCCAAGCTCCATTCTTAGTTGGCGAATAGCCTCTAAAAATGGTAGTGATTCAATATCACCTACAGTTCCACCAATTTCTACAATAGCCACATCGACATCATCAGCAATACCCATACAAATACGGTTTTTAATTTCATTTGTAATATGTGGAATAACCTGAATGGTAGCACCTAAGTAATCGCCTCTACGCTCTCTTTTTAATACGCTTTGATAAACTCTGCCAGTAGTAAAATTATTTGCTTGAGTCATTCTAGAACGAATAAACCTTTCATAATGACCAAGATCTAAATCTGTTTCAGCACCATCTTCTGTAACATATACTTCACCATGTTGAAAAGGACTCATAGTACCTGGATCAACATTGATATAAGGATCTAGTTTAAGCATAGTTACATTAAGACCACGACTCTCTAGAAGTGTTGCTAAAGATGCAGCAGTTACCCCTTTGCCTAATGAAGATACAACACCGCCAGTAACAAAGATGATTTTTGTGTTTTTATTCATATTTAAATACAAAAATTAGAAAATTCATAGAATCAAATGATAACACTTTTAGGAAACAGATTCTATTTGATTTTTAGAGAAATCTTTTTATGACCTGCATCAAATAATGCAGGAGAGACTTTTTATTATGAGATACTAGCTGAATATGTTTTTTTAGCCTTTACGAACTCTACTCTAAAGTCTTTGTACTTAGACTTAATTGCATAAATATCAGCTTTAGATAAAACTTTTTCTTTCTTAGCTTTCAAGTATTCTTGCTTAGCTTTGTACATCATCTTAATGTTTTCTACAAGATTAGCGTACTTCTCTTCTATAGTAACTTTAACTACACCTTCTTTATTATGCAGTGCTTTATCTAGCTTCACTTTAGCTTTTGCTATTTCTATCAAATGCTTTGGTGTTCTTTTAAGATCATAACACCAGCCAAATTTAGCAAACAGTGCAATTAACCATTTAGATGGATCAAAGTCAAAGAATCTGATACCGTTTCTATAATCACCAGCAAATGCATGATGATAGTTATGGTAACCTTCACCACCAGTAACAAGAGCCGTAATAAAACTATCTCTAGCCGTATTCTTAGTATTATACGGTTGTCTACCTAGTATGTGAGCTAATGAGTTTATACAAAATGTTGCATGATGTACTAATATAACTCTAACCAAACCACCTAAGATTAGGAAGCTTAGTGCATAGCTCCATGCAGCAACCATAGTATGCGTGCTTAGTAGACCGAATATAAAGCCACATAAAGCAGGTATGCCAAGACATGACAATATAGCAAGGATAAAGTAATGCTTATGTTGGAAAACAACAGCTTTATCTTTTAACAGATCATTTACACCTCTGATTTCTTGAACATCATGGTTATTATAAGTCATTAACCAACCAAAATGGCTATACCAGAAACCTCTAGTTGCAGCATATGGGTCTTTTATAGGATCATCAACATCTTTATGGTGTTTTCTATGGTCTGAAGCCCACTGTAAAATACTATTCTGTAATGCAGCAGTACCAAATATCATAAGAACATATGACACCAATTTATTAGCTTTATATGTTTTGTGAGACCATAGTCTATGATAACCCATTGTTATTGATATACCTGTTAGTATATAAAGAATCAACAGACACATATAGTCTGCTTTTGTAAAACCTACTGAGTAAGCGTACCAAGGTACAACGATTACAGCTATTAATGGTAATATTAAAAGACCAATAACACTCTTCCATACGATGCTACCTTCTTTTTCCATAACTTGATTTATTTCATTATTCATTAATTTTTTTCCTTTGTAGAATATTCTTAAACACTCTCACCAGTCATCGACACATTTAATTCGAAGCCCAGATATTAAGCAAAAATGATTATAACACACAAATCAATAAGTTGGTAAACAATCTAAAATGACTTAAATTGCTGCCCTAGATGAAACATTAATCTCAAGTGAGGTGTCATTAAATCCATTTGCATAACGATATGCACCAGCAAGGGCAATCATTGCACCATTGTCAGTACAGTATTTCATAGGAGGAAAAAAGACATTATATTTTCTTTTTTTAGATAAATTATTAAGCTCACTTCTCAAGTGCTTATTAGCACTAACACCACCAGAAACCACTAAACTGTTGACACCCGAGATACACAAAGCCTTATCACACTTAGAAACAATAACATCAACCGCTGCCTCTTGAAATGCATAGCACAAGTTAGCTTTATTTTCGATTGACTTATCAACTTCAGATTGCCAAGCATTTAAAACAGCAGTTTTTAGACCACTAAAACTAAAGTCTAAGTTTGGTTTATTTTTCATTGGCCTTGGCAGAACATATTTTGATTTATCGGTAGCTAGCTCAGCCAGTTTAGATACTTCTACTCCACCAGGGTATGATAAACCTAGCAACTTTGCAGTCTTATCGAAAGCTTCACCAACAGCATCATCTATTGATTCCCCAAGCAATTTATAGTCAGCAAATGCATTAACTTCAAAAATTTGTGTATGACCACCTGATACTAGTAATGCTATAAATGGATATTCAATCTCACTATTCTCATCTAACAAGGGGGACAATAAATGCCCTTCTAAATGATGAACTGCAATAGTTGGTATGTCGTAAATAAAACCTAATGATTTAGCAAAAGTTGCACCCGCCATCAAAGCCCCAACTAATCCAGGCATTGCAGTATATGCTATACACTGAATATTATCAAAACTCACATTAGCCTTATCAATAACTTCTTTTGTAAGAATATTTAACTTAGCAATATGCTCTCTAGATGCTAACTCAGGAACAACTCCACCATAATCTTTATGTAATGATATTTGACTGTAAAGTGCTTCTGAAATTAGCTTTTTTGATGAGTAATCATAAATAGCTATACCTGTTTCATCACATGAACTTTCTATACCTAAAACTAACATTATTTTTTAGTTCCGGCAGCGCCACCAGATGTTTTAGTTATTTGAATAAATTTAGTAATAAAAGAACCAATAACAAGACCTGTTACAAATGCTATAGACATTAATACTATTAATGGAAGTACAATTGTACCAGCAATATAATCAAAGCTAACAGTATCAGTATTTAGTATTGATAATATCACTACTAGAATAATAAAACTACCAAAGAATAATTGCCAAAAAAGTTTTGCAAACATGTTCATTTAAAGACCTACAATAAATTAAAATAAATATAAAAGATATTATAATTCAAAAAAATGAATTTTTGAAATTTTATTTAGAAAGAAGATAGATAGAATAATAAAGTTTAATTAGAAATCTAATGATTCAAGAGCATTTCTTAATGATTCTTCGATATCCTCATTAATATTTTTCTCTTCTTGCTCATTAAACTCTACTTCTGCTTGAGCATTTTGCTGAGTAGTTAAAGATGCGATTTCTTTGAACATAGTATTATCATCTACGCCCATTTCTTCTTTTAACTTCTCAATCTTATTAGTTTCTTTTCTAACAGCTAAACCAGTACCTGTAGGTATTAGTCTACCGATAAGAACGTTCTCTTTAAGACCTCTTAGATTATCAATTTGAGACTTTATTGAAGACTCAGTTAATACTCTAGTTGTCTCTTGGAAAGACGCTGCCGATAAGAATGACTCCGTAGATAATGAAGCTCTAGTAATACCCATAAGTATAGGCTCATACTCAACAACTGCTTTATCTGCCGCTCTTAGAGCATCGTTCTCTTCTAAGATTCTAACAAGCTCAACTACTTCATTTTTAATTAGCTTACTACCACCCTCTTGAGTAACAATAGCTTTTCTTAGCATTTGTCTAACGATAGTCTCAACGTGCTTATCGTTAATCACAACACCCTGCATACGATATACAGACTGAGCTTCAAATAAAATGTAGTCAGCAAATACTTCTAAACCTTTGTATTTTAATAGATCATGTGGATCTGTAGGTCCGTCAGCAAGAACATCACCTCTAGATACATTTTCACCATCAAATACTACTAAATGTCTAGACTTAGGTAATAATAATTCATCAAGCAAATGTCCACTCTTATCAAGAATCTCAATTCTTTGCTTCTCTTTAGTATCTCTATTACCAAGTCTAACCACACCGTCACATGGTGATAATATAGCTGATTCTTTTGGTCGTCTTGCTTCAAACAATTCTGCTACTCGTGGTAAACCACCAGTAATATCTCTGTTCTTAGAACCTTCTACAGGTAATTTAGCAACAACGTCACCAACAGCAACAATTGCATCATCACTAACATTTAGTATAGAGCCAACTGGAAGTAGAGTTGATTTTATTTCTTTACCTTTTTCATCTAATATTTTTAATGATGGTTTTAGGTTTTTAGCAGTTGTTCTCTGAGATATAGAAGTAACCTCGATTGTTAACTGACCAGTCAAATCATCATAAGTATGCTTAGAAGTAATACCATCAATAACATCATCTAATGACACTTTACCAGCAACATCAGTAATTATTGGCTGTGAATGTGGGTCCCATGTAGCTATTACATCACCGATATCAACACCTTTACCACTATTTAATGGCACTACTGCACCCATAGGGATTTTGTGTTGCTCTCTAATTCTACCCATAGTATCTGAAACAATAATCTCACCAGCACGTGATATTACAACGTTTTGACCATCTTTGTTTGTTACAGTTCTTATGTTCTTGAACTTGATCTTACCAGCTGTTTTAACTTTGATATCACTCACAGTTACACCAAGTGATGCAGCACCACCAGTATGGAATGTTCTCATTGTAAGCTGTGTACCTGGCTCACCAATAGATTGAGCTGCGATAACACCAACAGATTCACCAACGTTAACTTTTCTCTCACGAGCAAGGTCACGTCCGTAACACATAGAACATAGTCCACGACGAGTATTACAAGTAATTGGAGATCTAACTTTGATCATATCAATACCATTATCATCTAATAACTCTACAAGATTCTCATCCAATAAAGTATTAGCTTCTAAAAGCACTTCGCCTTTATCAGTAACAACATCAGCAGCTAGTGTTCTACCTAAAGCTCTCTCAACTAGAGGAACTTTAACTTCACCGTCTTCAACAATCGCAGAGAACATTAGGCCTTCATCAGTACCACAATCCTCTTCAATGATTACTAAATCCTGAGCAACATCTACAAGTCTTCTAGTCAAGTAACCTGCGTTTGCTGTTTTTAGAGCAGTATCAGCAAGACCTTTACGAGCACCATGGGTTGATGTAAAGTACTGTAGTACCGATAGACCTTCTCTAAAGTTAGCGGTAATAGCTGTCTCGATCATCGTACCATCTGGCTTAGCCATAAGACCACGCATACCAGCAAGCTGTCTCATCTGGTTATAAGAACCCCTAGCGCCAGAGTTAGCCATCATATATACAGAGTTAAATGATTCTTTCTCAACTTCTTTACCATCAACCATAACAGTATCTTTAGATATAGCATCCATCATAGAAGAACCAACCTCATCAGATGTTTTGCTCCAAATATTGATAATATTGTTATATCTTTCGTTTTCAGTAATCAAAGATGACTGGAACTGTTCTGTTACTTTTTTAATCTCATTTTCAGCTTCTAATACTTTAGAAACTTTATTAGCAGGAATTGTCATATCGTCAACACCTACTGAAATTCCAGAAATAGTAGAATATTTGAAACCAGCATACATAAGTTTATCAGCAAGAACTACAGTAGCCTTACCACCTAATATTCTGAAAGACTGGTTAATAATCTTAGATATTTCTTTCTTAGCTAATACTTTGTTTAACAATGAGAATGATAAACCATCAGGTAATATATTGATAAGAAGTGCTCTACCTACAGTAGTATTTATGACACCTTTCTCGTTAAATGTATTTCCTTTAGTATCAAAAACTTGTCTATCTATTCTTAGCTTAATTTTAGCCTGAATATCAATTTGACCAGAGTTATATGCTCTACTAACATCTTCGAAACTAGCAAATAGTTTACCTTCGCCTTTAGCGCCATCTTTCTCTCTAGTGATATAGTACAAACCTAATACGATATCCTGAGTAGGAGTAATGATAGGTTGGCCAGATGCAGGAGATAGGATGTTGTTTGTAGACATCATCAACACTCTAGATTCCATTTGAGACTCAACAGTCAGTGGCACGTGAACTGCCATTTGGTCACCGTCGAAATCGGCGTTGAATGCCGCACACACTAGCGGGTGAAGCTGTATAGCTTTACCTTCTATCAGTCTAGGCTCAAATGCTTGGATACCAAGTCTATGAAGTGTAGGAGCACGGTTTAGTAAAACTGGATGCTCATTAATAACAACTTCTAGGATATCCCATACTACTGCTTCTTCAAGCTCAACCATACGCTTAGCTTGCTTAATAGTAATAGCATGACCACCAAGTCTTAGCTTAGAGTATACGAATGGTTTAAATAGCTCTAGAGCCATTTTCTTTGGTAAACCACATTCATGCAATCTAAGTGAAGGACCTACTGTAATCACAGAACGACCAGAATAGTCAACACGCTTACCTAGTAGGTTTTGACGGAAACGACCTTGCTTACCTTTTATCATATCTGCAAGAGATTTCAATGGGCGCTTATTAGAACCTGTAACAGCTCTTCCACGTCTACCATTATCTAACAATGCATCAACAGATTCTTGTAGCATTCTTTTTTCATTTCTAACGATAATATCAGGAGCATTTAGATCAACTAACTTTTTAAGTCTGTTGTTTCTATTAATTACTCTACGATATAAATCATTAAGATCAGAAGTTGCAAAACGACCACCTTCGATAGGTACTAATGGTCTTAAATCTGGTGGAAGAACTGGTAATACAGTCATTACCATCCACTCAGGCTTATTACCAGAAGATAAGAAAGTTTCTAACAATCTTAATCTTTTAATAGCTTTCTCTCTCTTAGCAGTAGATTTACTTTCTTCATATTCTGCTTGTAGTATTTCAATTTCAGATTCAATATCAGTTTCAGATAAAAGAGATCTAATCGCTTCTGCACCCATAGATGCTTCAAACTCATAGCCATAATTCTCTAAAGCTTCTGCATACTCATCGTCTGTAAGAAGTTGTTTCTTCTCAAGAGGAGTCATACCAGGATCTGTAACAATATATGATTCGAAGTATAATACTTTCTCAACATTTTTAAGAGGCATATCCAAGAATAAACCAATTCTAGAAGGTAGAGATTTTAGGTACCAAATATGTACCACAGGACATACTAAATCAATATGACCCATTCTTTCTCTTCTAACTTTAGCTTGCTCAACCTCAACACCACAACGCTCACATACAACGCCGCGATGCTTTAATCTTTTGTATTTACCACACAGACACTCATAGTCTTTTACAGGGCCAAATATTTTAGCACAGAACAAACCATCTCTTTCTGGTTTGAAAGTTCTATAATTAATAGTTTCAGGCTTTTTAACCTCACCGTGAGACCAAGATCTCACTACTTCTGGTGATGCTAAAGATATTTTTATTATATCAAATTTTTTACTATTGTAATTTTGATGTAGGATACCGTTATTCACTGGTAACTCTCCTATTTTTTTATTATTTTATAACAAAAATAAGTGACTTTTTTAAGGTCTTATTCTTCCTCAGATGAATGATCGAAATCCATATCGATACCTAACGCTCTAACTTCGTTTCTTAAAACGTTAAATGATTCTGGAACATCAACACTCATTGTCAACTTACCATCAACTATATTCTTATACATTTTAGATCTACCAGCTATATCATCGGACTTAACTGTTAGCATTTCTCTTAGAGTATAAGCAGCACCATATGCTTGTAGAGCCCAAACTTCCATCTCACCAAATCTTTGGCCACCGAATTGAGCTTTACCACCTAATGGCTGCTGTGTAACTAGACTGTACGATCCAGTTGATCTTGCATGCATCTTATCATCTACTAAGTGATCAAGTTTCAACATATACATATAACCAACAGTTACATCTCTGTCGAACGGTTTACCAGTACGACCATCAAATAATTTCATCTGGCCATTAGTAGCAAAACCACCGATTTTAAGTAGTTGTTTGATGTCTTCTTCTTTAGCACCATCAAATACTGGAGTTGCTATAGGAACACCATCTTTTAGGTTTTCTGCCATAGCTAGTATTTCTTCGTCATTTAATGAACTAAGATCAACTTTTTTATCACCAACAGCATTATACACTTCTTCTAGAGTTACTCTAAGATCAGCAGCCTTTCTAGTTCTTTGTAAAGTTTTCTCAACTTTTTTACCTAGACCATAAGACGCTAGACCCATATGAGCCTCAAGTATCTGACCAATGTTCATACGAGAAGGAATACCTAATGGGTTTAGACATACATCAACTGATGTACCATCTTCCATGTATGGCATATCTTCTACAGGTAATACTCTTGATACAACACCTTTGTTACCATGACGACCAGCCATCTTATCACCAGGCTGTATTCTTTTCTTGATAGCTACAAATACTTTAACAGTTTGTAACACACCAGGAGAAAGCTCACTGCTCTGCATAATAGAACGTCTCTTAGTCTCAAACTTCGCATCTACTGCAATTTTAGACTCTTCATGGTACTCTTTAGCTTTTAATACTTTTTCAGTTAATGACTCATCTTCAAAAGTGATTTCTAACCATTTTGCAAACGGTAAAGTCGCTAAAAACTCTTTAGTTAATAGCGCACCTTTTTTAAGACCTTTAGCCTTAGAAACTTTAGCTCCAACGATGTCTTTTTCAATAGTTGATTTAACTACTGACTCAATAAGCTGGAACTCTTCATCAAAATCTCTACGAGCTTTTTCTATCAACTGCTCTTCGATTTCTAATGCTCTTTGGCTCTTGCCGCCTTTATCATTTTCAAAAACCTGAACATTGATAACTGTGCCAGAAGTACCACTTGGCATCCTTAATGAACTATCAGCAACATTAGATGCTTTTTCATTAAATATAGCTCTTAGAAGTCTTTCTTCTGGTGTTAATTGTTGTTCAGCCTTTGGAGTGATTTTAGCAACCAAAATATCGCCAGCTTCAACATTAGCACCGATATGAACAATACCTGATTCATCAAGTTTTGCTAAACCACTTTCACTAACATTAGGAATATCAGCTGTAATTTCTTCAGGACCAAGCTTAGTATCACGAGCTACACATGTAAATTCTTCAATATGAATACTTGTGTACTTATCATCTTTAACTATTCTTTCAGAAAGTAAGATTGAATCCTCAAAGTTATAACCATTCCATGGCATAAATGCTACCATTAGGTTATGACCTAAAGATAACTCACCAAAGTCTGTGGCAAAACCATCAGCAAGAATATCACCAGCTTCAATCTTATCACCAACATTCACAATAGGACGTTGGTTAATACAAGTGTTTTTATTTGAACGCTTGAATTTAGTTAAGCTATATATATCTACCAATCTATTAGTATCTGTTTTATTAGAATCTACCCTAACAACAATTCTATTAGAGTCGATTTCTGCTATCGTACCAGGATTATTAGCGATGATACAGTTACCTGAATCTCTAGCAACAATTTTCTCCATACCAGTACCAACCATAGGTTTTTCTGATTTCAGAGTAGGTACAGCTTGACGTTGCATGTTTGCACCCATCAATACCCTGTTAGCATCATCATGCTCTAGGAATGGTATCAATGCAGCTGCAGCTGAAACCATCTGTTTAGCAGATACATCCATGTATTGAACTCGGCTTGATTCTGTAAATATAGCTTCACCACCAGAACGACATTGAATAAGCTCATCAACAAAGCGATTCTTATCATCAAGTCTAGTTGATGCTTGAGCAATTACATAATTACCTTCATCTATAGCTGATAGATATTCAATATCATTAGTCACCTCACCATCAACAACTTTTCTGTAAGGTGCTTCTAGGAAGCCATAATCATTTACCCTAGCATAACTTGCTAGAGAGTTAATAAGACCAATGTTTGGCCCCTCTGGAGTCTCAATAGGACACAATCTACCATAATGTGTAGCATGTACGTCACGAACCTCAAAGCCTGCTCTATCACGAGATAGACCACCAGGACCTAATGCTGAGATTCTTCTTTTATGAGTAACTTCAGATAGTGGATTATCCTGATCCATAAACTGAGACAATGCACCTGATGTAAAGAATTCTTTTACAGCAGCAGTAATTGGCTTAGAATTAACGATGTCTTTAGGCATCAGCTTATCTTTATGAATCAATGACATACTCTCACGTATACCTTTTTCCACTCTATATAAACCAATTCTAAATTGATTCTCTACCATCTCACCAACAGAACGAACACGTCTGTTACCTAAATGATCAATATCATCAACCTTACCTTTACCATCACGGATATTAATTAGCTCTTCTAGAACACCAACGATATCACTGTTTTCTAAAGTATATATATCTTTAGAAACATCTTCGTTTCCTAAACGTGCGTTAAGCTTCATTCTACCAATATCAGATAAACTATATCTGCTTTCAATAAAGAACAAACCTTCAAAAAGAGCTTTTACTGAAGCTGCTGCCGGAGGATCGCCCGGTCTTAATACTTTATATATCTCAACAAGAGCATCATCTGTGCTTCTAGTTAAGTCATTTTTTAGAGTATCAGAAATATATCTACCTTTTTCAGTAGTAATGAAATCGATCACATCTAGCTCTAACATTCCAGCTTCAACACAAGAATCCAATAAGCTCTCTGTAACATCATCATTAGCATAGGCAATAACTTCACCTGTAGCATTATTTATGATATCTTTTGAAACTCTAAGAGTTCTAACAAGATCAAAATCAATAGCAATAGCATTAACGCCAGCTTCTTGAATCTTCTTAACATCTCTTGTAGTTAATTTCTTGTTTTTCTTAGCAATGACCTTACCATCTTTGTCAGTAATATCAAACTTAAGAACTTCGCCTTTCATACTAGAAAGGTTATCTAATTTTAGACCAAAGTTTTCACCATCGAACTTAATAGTTTTGCTATCCGAGAATCGCTTGATGATTTCTTCTTGAGAATAACCTAATGCTTTTAGTATAACTGTAGCACAGATTTTTCTTTTTCTGTCGATCCTAGCCCAAACGATACCTTTAGTATCAAATTCAAAGTCTAACCATGAACCTCTATAAGGAATAATCCTTGCAGAGAACACGCCTTCTTCAGAATCATCTTTACTAAAAAATACACCTGGCGATCTATGTAATTGGGAAACGACTACTCTTTCCGTACCATTGATTATAAATGTACCATTAGTTGTCATTAATGGGACATCTCCCATATAAACATACTCTTCACGAATATCTTCTACGATTTTCTCACCTGGAAGAGCTTCTTTGTTATATACAACTAATCTAAGTTTTACGTTTAGAGGAGCATCGTAAGTAGCTCCACGAACCTGGCATTCACTCTCATCAAAAGTTGGCTCTCCGATAGAGTAATCAACGTAATGAAGTTCATATTGACCATTTTTACTTTCTACCGGAAAAGATAGTTTAAGTACAGATTCCAGGCCAGACTGATTCTTGCCTCTAGATTCTTGAGCACTTAAAAACTTCTTATATGACTCTGTCTGGATAGAGAGTAAGTATGGTACATCTAAGATATGAGGTAGAACCCCAAACTCTTTACGAATTCTTTTTTTCTCAGCGTATGAGTAAGACATCAAAAACATCCCTAAGATTTTGTTTACACAAAATAAAAAGCAAATATGAGTATACTTGCACCAATCTATGTATATTTCAATACTAGAAAGACTAGAGGCCATAAATGACCACTAGTCATATCTTTCTAAAAATTAAATTTTTAGAGTTTTATTATTTAAGCTCTACAACAGCACCTGATTCTTCAAGTTGTGCTTTTAGTGCTTCAGCTTCGTCTTTAGATGCGCCTTCTTTAACTGTGAAAGGAGTACCTTCTACAGCAGCTTTCGCTTCTTTAAGACCAAGGCCAGTAGCAGCTCTTACCGCTTTAATAGCAGCAATTTTGTTTGAACCAGCATCAGTAAGAACAACGTCGAAATCTGTTTTCTCTTCTACAGCTTCAGCAGCAGCAGGACCTGCAACAGCAACAGCAACAGCAGCAGCAGATACACCAAACTTCTCTTCCATCATTGAAACCAATTCACATACGTCCATTACACTCATATCTGCAACAGCGTTTAAAATATCTTCTTTAGTTATAGCCATTTTATAAGCTCCTTTATTTTTTGATCAACTAATATTATTTACCATCTTCAACAGTAGCAAGCCGTTATTCAGCCTGTATTGAAACCTCTTTAAGAGTTCTAGCAAGTTTAGTAACAGGCGCTTGCATAACATTAAGTAATATTGCAAGAGCTTCATCCCTAGTAGGGATTTTAGCGAAATCATCCAATTTCTCTGGACCAAACAGCTCACCAGCCATAACTAAATTTTTAACCTCAAAAGACTTATGATCTTTTTGGAAGTTTTTGAATAGTTTTGCTGACGCACCAGGTGCATCCATAGAAAGAGCAAGAACAAGAGGACCAACCAAAGCGTCACCAAGACACTCAAAATCAGTTCCTTTAATTGCTAAACGTGCTAAGTTGTTACGAACAACTCTTAAATAAACGCCAGACTCACGTGCTTGTGCTCTTAATGAAGTCATTTCATTAACAGTTAAACCACGATAATCAGCTACTGCTGCAGACAATGCTGAGGATACTTGTTCAGCAACTTCAGCAACAATCGCTTTTTTGTCCTCTATTCTAAGTGCCATTATCGACTCCTTATTTTATTGTCTACACACTTCATTTACTTATTAACACGATATTTAATACCAAAATAGGTTGTCAACATCGTCTGCGTAGGATAATTATTAAGCTAGGCAAGCCTAGCTCCTACGGTCTCTGAGCGTTGTATTTTCATACAACCCAAAGAATTTCGAGAGTTTATTTTATATGTTTAAATCAGCGATGTCAACACTTATTCCAGGACCCATTGTACTAGATACTGAAACTTTCTTTAAATAAACACCCTTTGATACTGCTGGCTTAGCTTTTTTCAGATCTACAAGTAAGTGCTCTAAGTTTTCTTTTAGCGCTTCAGTAGTAAAATTAACCTTACCAATTGTAGTATGTACGATACCCGCCTTGTCAACTCTATATCTAACCTGACCAGCTTTAGCATCTCTAACTGCTTTTGCTACATCCATAGTCACAGTACCAACCTTAGGGTTAGGCATTAGACCTTTAGGACCAAGTATTTGACCTAATTGACCAACTACTCTCATAGAATCTGGAGAAGCAACAACAACATCAAAATCCATGTTACCTTTTTTAACTTCTTCAGCTAAATCTTCCATACCAACAACATCAGCACCAGCCTCTTTTGCAGCATCAGCAGCAGGACCCTTAGCAAACACAGCTACCCTTACAGTTTTACCAGTACCATTAGGAAGTACAGATGCACCTCTAACTACTTGATCTGATTTACGCGGATCAACACCTAACGCAACAGCAACATCAACTGATTCTACAAACTTAACAGAAGATACTTCTTTTAAGATATCTAACGCTGCATTTACTTGATATTTAGTATTCGCATCTACTTTAGTTGCGATATTCTTCATTCTTTTTGAGATATTAGACATAATCAACCCCTTCAACTTTTACACCCATACTACGAGCACTACCTGCAATAATTCTTACAGCAGCATCAAGATCAGCAGCTGTTAAATCAGGATCTTTTACCTTAGCAATATCTTCTAACTGCTCACGAGTAATAGTTCCGATCCAGTTTTTTGAAGGCGTAGAAGAACCAGACTTCACATTAAGAGCTTTCTTAATCAAATAAGAAGCAGGAGGAGTCTTCATTTCAAATGTAAAACTACGATCCGCATATACAGAGATCTCTACAGGAACTGGCGCACCCGGCTCCATACCTTGAGTTTTAGCATTGAACTCTTTACAGAATCCCATAATATTAACACCATGTTGACCCAATGCAGGACCAATTGGTGGACTTGGATTAGCTTTACCAGCTGCAACTTGTAATTTTATAATAGCTTCTACTTTTTTCTTAGCCATTTTTTTCTCCATTCTAGGTTAATAGCACTTACAAAAACTGTAAGCTCCCTATGTCTTAGCTATATTCTAAGACTCTCTTTCAACTTGTGAGAACTCAAGCTCAACAGGTATAGATCTACCAAAAATAGATACTGCAACCCTAAGTCTTGATTTCTCATAGTTAACCTCTTCAACAACACCTGTAAAGTCGTTAAACGGCCCCTCAAGAACCCTAACAACCTCACCGACCTGATGAGTTTTTCTTAACATTGGCTCCACTTTATCTTGAGCACCATCCATAAAGCCAAGTATTCTTTCCACTTCAGCTTTACTTAAAGGAATAGGCTTACCTCTTGAACCAATAACTGTAAGTACACGCGGCACAGACTTAACTGTATTCCACGCCTCTTTTGTAAGATCAGCTTCAATCAAAACATACCCAGGAAAGAATTTTCTTTCACTCTTACGCTTTTGTCCACCTTTCATCTCTACAACATGTTCAGTAGGAACCAAAATCCTACCAAAACTTTCTTGCAAACCCTCAATTTCAATATTTTCTTCTAATTGAGTTTTAACCCTCTTTTCATAACCTGAGTGCACTTGCACAACATACCAAAGCATAGCTAATCCTTCCCTAACCTAAGAAAAACTGAATAAATTTTTCAAACAATAAACCAAATATTGATATAAAAATAGAAAAAACAATACATGCAACGATAACCATTGCAGATATTGTCATTGTTTCTTTGCGAGTCGGCCAAACAACTTTAGCCAACTCCAACTTAGAAGCATTAAAGAATGCCCAAAAACGACGACCCTGATTAGTAAATCGTGCTACACCTAAAGTAACCAACACAACCAATACAGCAATCGATGTATTATAAACACCACTCGTAATAAGTAAAGTATAAGCAACACCAGCAACTAAGATAAGACACGCAACCAACCACAACAATATATTTGTCGCCTTAGATACATTTACAACCTCAGCTGGCTTAGTCGCACCACTAATCCAAACCTTATTATTAATACTCTGATTCTTTTTCACAAGATTACACTCCTAACAAACGTAGCCTATAAAATAACATACTATAAAGATAATATCAAGAAAATAAAAAAGGCGATGCGCAAATAATGCTACATCGCCTTTTTTATGTGGCAGGCCAGGAGGGACTCGAACCCCCAACTTGCGGTTTTGGAGACCGCTGCTCTACCAATTGAACTACTGACCTATATTCATTTTACTTAATAAAAATTAAGCAAGGATCTTAGCTACTACACCAGCACCCACTGTACGTCCACCTTCACGGATAGCAAAACGTAGACCTTCTTCCATCGCGATAGAGTTAATTAAAGTAACCTCCATCTTAACGTTGTCGCCAGGCATAACCATTTCAACACCTTCAGGTAATTCACAAGCACCAGTTACGTCCGTTGTACGGAAGTAGAACTGAGGTCTGTAACCTTTGAAGAAAGGAGTATGTCTACCACCTTCTTCTTTTGATAATACATATACTTCAGCTTCAAACTTAGTATGTGGAGTAATTGAACCTGGCTTACATAATACTTGACCACGCTCAACATCGTCTCTCTTAAGACCACGAACTAGGATACCAACGTTATCACCAGCTTGTCCACTATCTAAAAGCTTACGGAACATCTCAACACCAGTTACAACTGTTTTTTGCGTTGGACGGATACCCACAACTTCAACTTCTTCACCAACTTTTACAACACCTTTTTCAATACGGCCAGTAACAACAGTACCACGACCAGAAATTGAGAATACATCTTCTATTGGAAGAATGAATGGCTTATCAGTATCACGCTCTGGCTCAGGGAAGTAATCATCCATAGCTTGAACTAGTTCAACGATTTTCTCAACATATTGCTCTTCGCCTTCTAGTGCTTTAAGAGCAGAACCCATAACGATAGGAGTATCGTCACCAGGAAACTCGTACTGATCAAGAAGTTCACGAACTTCCATCTCAACTAACTCTAATAACTCTTCATCATCTACCATGTCACATTTGTTTAGGAAAACAACAATGTATGGTACACCTACTTGACGAGATAATAGGATGTGCTCACGCGTTTGTGGCATAGGACCATCAGCAGCAGAACATACTAGGATAGCACCATCCATTTGAGCAGCACCAGTAATCATGTTTTTAACATAATCAGCATGGCCTGGACAGTCTACGTGAGCGTAATGTCTATTTGGAGACTCATACTCTACGTGAGAAGTGTTAATAGTGATACCACGCGCTTTTTCTTCTGGCGCATTATCAATTTCATCAAAGTTTCTAACTTCAGAACCGTTTTTCTCAGCCATTACTTTTGTAATCGCAGCAGTAAGAGTAGTTTTACCATGATCCACGTGACCAATTGTACCTACGTTTACGTGCGGCTTTTTACGTTCAAATTTAGCTTTAGCCATTATTTTACTCCATTTTTTTTCAACAAAACACAAACATGTGGTGCTCACAACCAGACTCGAACTGGTGACCTCTCCCTTACCAAGGGAGTGCTCTACCGCTGAGCCATGCGAGCTAATAAATTTATTATCTCATTTAATAAGTACTTTTCAATACTTATTTTTCGTCACTTATTACAAAAATTTGTTTAGATTTGGAGCGGGTGATGGGAATCGAACCCACACTATCGGCTTGGAAGGCCGAAGTTCTACCATTGAACTACACCCGCATGGTGGAGGGAGCAGGATTCGAACCTGCGAAGGCTGAGCCGTCAGATTTACAGTCTGATCCCTTTGGCCGCTCGGGAATCCCTCCTCTAAACTTTCCAGATAACTATAATGCTTATTTGGCCAAAAATCAAGTTATTTTATGATTTTTTTTGACAAGCAATTACCCGAAAGCAGGTGCACTTATAATCAACCAAAACATCAGTTCTACCTGAAATAAGTACGACAATATTAACCTGTTTATTTCGATATGTAAATAGCTATATTTGTTTTTTTAGAATATTTTATTATTTATATTTTGTTATTATCCTTGAAAGCACTGAGCTATTAGATATCACAATCTCACTATCATCTTCAGCTATTAGCACTGTATATAAAAAACCAACTGTTTTAACCACACCAACAGAGTCACCGATAGCAACCTTATCTCCAATATCAAAAGGCTTACTAAAAACTATCATAACTCCAGATGCTAATATACTATACGATGACTTTAGTGATAAAGACACACCAAAAACTATACCAGTTAACATGCCAGTTATTGGAGATATTGGCACACCTACTTCAGCAAGAGCTATTACAACAACTAAAAATAAACTAACAGCATGTACAACTTTTGAAATAAATTGTGCTAGAGTTATGTCATAATCTTTTAAAGACCTATGAGTGAAGAATTTAAGATACTTTGATAAAAAGAATCCTAATACTAATACACAAGTGGCTGTAATTAGTTGGATAATAAACTTATCTGTAAGATATTCCATCATGCTTTTTAATTTCCTTATATTGTTTTGATGTTTTAATCAATACCATCATTGAAACGAGTGCTACGACCACTGACACTAACGTCAGAACCACTCCCTCAGCAACTATCGCATCATCATACACAAATAATATTTGGACAATAAATGCGACATTTTCAACTATAAATAAAGCTATACATACTGCTAATGAGCTTACCACAACAGTAAACCTAAACAAAAATGCTGCTGCTGTAAACAATAACAACAGTGGGTAAATAACTATCTGCAATAAATTTGCAATAATGTCATAATAACTCTCACCGCAGCCAAAATTATACTTAAGAGTTAAAATATAAACCATAGCAAAAACAAAAAAACTTACAAGAAATATAGGAGTATTTTTACATATCAAACGATTTGAGAATTCAACATATCTTTTTTTAGAAAACAATAATCCACAGACAGTAAAAAATGCTGCAGTAGAGATAAATCCGTCATAAGAAAAAGTATTACCTAGATAAATGTGCCTAACAATATACCCATAAATACCAACACAAAACAAAAACAATGCAAATATTGCCCAGAATGCAACATCCCAAAGTTTTCTATCAATAAGAATTTTTTTTAACACATAAGAACAGCTAAGCAACAATACAGAAACAATCAACCTAAGAAGTTCATCTGCAAATATCGAACCGAAAGTCATTTCACACATTTGTATATTCTCCATAGACACAATAACACCCATACCTAGTTAAATAATAACACGGAACATGTTTTTGAATACGAAAATGTTAAATTAGTTATTTACTATCCCCAAAAAAGACTCTATTTGAGTTGTTAGTGCACCAATATAATTACCGAACGTATCATTTTGTTTTAGATGTAAATCCACAGTATTAATCTGAAGTTTGAAGCTAGGGGAATTATTGTCCAACTGATGTTTTAAGCACTTATCAAATCTTGGATAAAGCAATAGACATTTTTCAACATTATAATACTGACTATATGCAAACATCTGATATATATCTGACTGGGAAATACTCTTTTCATTTGAGTTATAGGTAGATTTTATTTTTTCTAACTTTTTATACTTTGTATCGAGAACTATTTTTTTACCGTCATTGTTCTCGATATAGATATCTGGCTTCATAGTGAAATTATAATCACCACTTTCATCAAAGACAGTTTTTTGTGGCTTTTGTGCTTGTATAGTTTTAATATCAAACTTATCTTTATTTGTTTTTAAAATCTCATAAACAGCTTCTTCAAATAGTGAATTCATATCAAACATTATTGAAAATGTATGATTATCATTAGTAGCTAATTTTGGAGAACTTCGAAATAGTAAATACTTTGCTAAATTAAAGACATACTCATACTTTTGATTTAAACGAGTAAGCTTAAATTTTTCACAAACATCAGGGTTTGTAAATCTCTTATCATCCACATCGACTAAGAGCTGATCACACCTCTGTAGTATAGCAAGGTTAGATTTTGTGGATGAAATACATTTTTTAATCGTGGCTTTTAATATCTGATTTAGAAGAATATTTGATTCATACTCATCGTAATTACAATAGAATTTTGACTTATCTATATAGTTATGGCGCAGATGTTTTGTAA
The DNA here is from genome assembly GCA_003991915.1 of Elysia chlorotica. NCBI lineage: Eukaryota > Metazoa > Mollusca > Gastropoda > Plakobranchidae > Elysia > Elysia chlorotica. The sequence continues at coordinate 28,629 of RQTK01001904.1, forward strand.
AGTTGATTTTACCCTTTACAAATTTAAGATTATCTTCTTGAGATACATAGTTTCGACGATAATCATTCTGCAGCAACTCTAATAAGTTTGAAGCGAATAAACCAATAAATATTTCTAATAGGCTATCTGTATATTTACATAATTTAGCTAACTCGACCTCGTTAATCTTTAACTTCTTGGTTAATTTTAAAAGATACATCAAACCTGTAATATTTGTATTTGTATTTGTATTTGTATTTGTATCTGCAGCAGACTCTTTAGAAGAAAAGACTTTAGGCAAGATTTGAATTAACTGACCACCTAGTGATATTACACCAACAAACTGCCTAGCTTTTATACCATTAGCAGTATATTTAAATGGTTTGAAATTTTGCTGTTTCTCTAACCATTCAAGAGTTTTTATAGCTTTAGATTTATTAGAAATCTTAGACCACTCTAACTCTTGATGTTCAAATATAGTTTTAGCATCTTTCAAACTCATAAACAATTATCAACCTTTACTTTCTATAGCTATTGTCATCCTGAACTTGTTTCAGGATCTCTCTAATTTAGCTAGGAGATTCCGGATCAAGTCCGGAATGACGAGTATTTATTCACTTTTATCCTCAGCCTTTTCACCTAATGAGCTATCAAAACCTTCTAATTTTGATTCTAAGTCAAACCAATATCTATAAATTTCTTTCTCATATTCACCAAGCTTCTTAACTTCTTTATTTAAATTTTTAGAGCCTAAAACTAACTGTATCTTTTCATAGTCACTATAGAAATACTCTTCAAGCAAGGGTACTATTTCATTTTGCATAATTGTTGGGATATCTTCTTCACTCTTACTACAGAAAAAACTATGGCCAATTAGATGATCTTTATCTAAAAGTATTTCTATTCTATCGTTTAAGTTCCTTAATAATGCTTTACAAGCATCATTTAGCAAACCTTCTCCATTTTCATCTTTAAGGTCGTATTTTGGTAACATCTCAACAAAACCAAAACGACGACGCAAAGCAATATCCAAATGAGCAATACTCTTATCAGATGTATTCATAGTTCCGATAATATAAAGGTTTGGTGGTATGCCAAACTCTTCTTTTGAGTATGGTAATGTAGTAGTTAGCTCGTGCTTTTCGCCTAGCCTTTTACTAGATTCTAAAAGAGTAATTAGCTCACCAAAGATTTTTGATATATTGCCGCGATTTATTTCGTCGATGATTAGATAATAGTTTTTACTTTCTGCTAAGCAATCATTAGAGTTAAAATAATAATTTATTATAGAATTATACAATCCCGAATAGCTTCCAATAAGATAATCATCAACATCACCTCCAAACACTTTTTTAGCAGTACTCTTATCTGCTGTAAAGTCCAACAAATCAATATCATTATCATTAATATATTTAACAAAACCATTTATAATATATTTAAAAATAGGAACTATCATTTCATTTTCTTTTTTAAGAAAAATCAAATCATTCGTTATTTTTTCAACAACATACTTACTTCTCTTGGATGTAACTATCAAACCGTTATAAATTGAATTCTTAGGTGCAATATCACATAGCTCTTTAAATATACCTTTTTCAACCTTATAAAGACTGTTGATTTAATCTGCCAATAAATTCATAAATTTTGTAAAATATGAATATCGCA
>RQTK01001905.1:16310-27495 GCA_003991915.1 Elysia chlorotica
TCAGGACAGGACAGGACAGGGCAGGGCAGGACAGGACAGGGCAGGGCAGGACAGGGCAGGGCAGGGCATGGCTTGGACGTCTGGTGGTCAGGACCTGAACGACACAGGCAGCCATGGCAGGTTCCCTCTCTCCCTCCCTCTCCCTCACTCCCTCCCTCCCTCACTCCCTCCCTTTCTGTCCCCAGAAGGTCACGATATTCGATCATATGACCCTACGTTGGTTATTGACATTTCACCATTGTTTTAAAACTTACCTCCAAGTGTACTCAGTATCTTGTAAGGGGGGCACCATCCAATGAACATAATTATTTAAACTTACGCACTACAGCACCACTCAGGAGGAATTCAACATTGGACATCACTATGTTGAGGGTAGACCGAGAGACTTCTTATAAGTACATGTAGTACGACTATTATATTCCAAAATCAATAGGAAGTGTTTAATTTAAGGTTTCGCTCCTGAGTGTAACCAACCCGTCCCCGTTGCAAGAAAAAAAACATAAGGAAAGCTTAGGAACATAATAATTGTTTTACAAAACTTGTATTTCCTGAGTATCTTGCAAGGACACAAACTATGTAATTATCCTTTAAATAGAAAAAAAAAGGAAAAGTGATACTACAGCAAACTGATTGAATAGATAGCCATGTTTTCCGCTGAATTGAGATCAGAGAGAGAGAGAGACGGATAGAGGAACAGGATCAGAGAGATGGAGAGAGAGAGAGAAAGAAAGAAAGAAAGAAAGAAAGAAAGACAGACAGACAGACAGACAGACAGACAGACAGACACTGAAACACTGAGACACCGAGAGAGAGAGAGGGAGAGATCTCTCTGAGAGAGAGAGAGAGAGAGAGAGAGAGAGAGAGAGAGAGGTTTAAATAGAGCGTGTACATGAGTATGTACAATCATGTATGTGAGTGTGTGCTTGAGTAAGATCATTTAATATCCAATATATTATAAATCACGTTCACACGCAAATCAGTTAATATAAACACAAACAATAATGAGAGCGAAGGTCGAAACCCTAAAAACGCCTAGAAACGCCGCGCGTGTGTGGAAGGGGACACTTGGAAAGAAATTCGAAAAACCTTTATAGCCGAGAAAAGGTTTCATCGTAACTTTTAGGCTTCCTCTAGGTCAGTTGGAGGGCTAGCCAAGCTTCCGTCTAGGTGGCTCTATAAATCACATGATATTAGCATCAACAAAACTGGTAAATAGGCCTACATACTGTTCTAGAATTGATCTGCAGATCGAGGTCTTGGTTCCATTTTTCAGGGCTGAGGAAAAAAGGTCGGTCAAGATATTCAAATTAAAAATTCTGCTCTGTGAGTGTGAATTGATGAGGGCAGGATAAGAAAAGGTAAATTAACACAGAGAGAGAGGGAGGGGGAGGGGGAGAGAGACAGAGAAAGAGAGACAGAGTGAGACATAGTCATAGAGAGAGGCAGAGGCAGGCAGACAGAGAGACAGACAGAGGCAGAGAGAGAGAGATAGAGAGAGAGAGAGAGAGAGAGAGAGGGAGAGAGAGAGAGAGAGAGAAAAAGGGGGAGGGGGGAGGGGGAGGAGGAAGAGACATAATGAGATAGATTGATATAAAGAGAGAGAGATTGGATAAAAAGATAAAGAGGTAGACAGATAGCTATAGGTACATAGAGGGAGAGCTAGGGAGAGAAGAGAATTGTCGTGGCCCCAAATCCCCAAACAAACAAACAAAGATCAGAGACGCGCGTGACATCACATACAAGAGACAGTGTGAGTGAGTTGAAACAGCTCACGGCGCAACAAAAAATCCTCTGATTTGCCCCGAGATATGCGCCAATATGATAAACAAAAAAAACAAAAAACAACAACAACAACAACAAAGCAATAATAACACGTCTGATGGCAAGACCTTAATCGTAGGCCTAGACGTTTGTACAAGTACAACAGAGCCGCTTGTTTGTTTGTTTGTTTGTTTTGTTTTGTTTTGTTGAGTCCAACGCCCCCAAGAATAACTAACATCTGGCATTTTTACGCGCTGCAATTCACGAGACGTTGGGCGGAGAAACCTGGACTTCCTGTCTCAGTGGGTCACATTTAACTGACACCGACTCAACCAACAGGGGACGAAATTGGGTAAATAAATTTTGATTGATCGCGGGGTTCAAACTGCGGGCCTTCGGATCTGGAGCACAACGCTCTACCATTCGCTACCACTTGAGCCAGTTCGCACTCACAATAGAGCCGCCAAACTGTACTGTTAAGAAAAAATTGGCATTGCATGTTCTTGCACTTTTTGCCTACACCTGTACACTTTGATGCCTGGTTAGGTTGACAAATTTTTAATTTTAGAACTTTTATCCATGTAGGATAAAATATGATGGTGGATAAAGAATATTGCCCTTTGTTCTTTTCTTTAGACTTTAAATTTACAATCATGTCTATGACCCAACGTGAGGCGTATTAAAGAGCTAGAAGCTTCGAAAAAAAAACGAGCGAACTGCCTGAAAAGGTAAAGCGTTGGTCTCCCAATAGAGAGGTCCCCAGTTCGAAACCCACAATCGATCAAAATTGTATTTGTCCGGTTCCGTACCTTATTGGTTGGGTTGGTGTGAGTATTAATTTTGTGACCGGCCGAGACAAATCACAATGGTCAAGGTTTCCCCGCACTGACAGCATATAAAACTGCCAGACTTTACAGTATCGGTGCTCGTCCAAAATATAGCCTATACCGTGCTGACATTAAAATAAAGTCCTTTGGGCGACAAAAACACATAAAATTCCTCTCGCTCCATCCCTACTCTAACCAGATGCTGACAATGACCTGAAAACCTGAAGAGATTGGACTCCAGAATCCGCTGAACCGAGTATGGGTCTTTTCCCTACTGTTTTGGGCTCCTACTAGACTCTTTGCGGGCCACGACGATACGCAGGACGGAAACTGTAGCTAGCGGAAATATCTGGCCTGACATCTAAAAATAGATCTAGACATTTCTAATCGTGCCGGTTGGTGACCGTCCGTCTTCAGGCTTTGCGATTTCTCTCGCAACCGTCCTGCGTATCGTCGTGGCCCGCAAAGCCTGAACTGCCTTGGGCCCAGTACGCTAGCACTAACAGTGTCACGGAATGTCAGCACGCTATACCAGGTCTCCAGTACCCACCCCTGCTTTAACTTAACATCTTAGGGACCAGTTCCCTCCCTCACTCTGATCGAGGGGGGAGACTACGAGATGAGAGGTCAATAAACTTCTATCCATTCCACATACACCTTTTCTTTTCCTTTTTGTCGGAGAGAGGGTTTGGTTAACGTGTTTTTTTTTTTTTTGTGTGTTTGCTTATTTTTGTTTTACCTTTTTCCCTCCATTTTTGCTAACATTTGCCCATAAGTAAGCGTGTATTTGTTTGATTCCTGTTTTGGTGTTGGTGGTGATTATTTTATATCTCTGTCGCGAAGAACTAAAATAAATAGCGCTGAAAAAGTCACTCGGCATCTTCTCAATCTATAAGTTCTTCTTCTTCTCTCTTTCTGTATATAATATTATATATACATAAATATTTCTCTACATCTCCCTCCCCACCCCGCCCTGTTTTTAACAATATATCCTTCTACCTATCTAACCTTGTCCCGATCGATCTTGATCTAAACCTCTTTAAATTTTCTCCTGAATATGTCCGCTAAACTGACAGTGGCATCGGAGACCCGTCCCCGCGCCTGTCTAGCCACTCCGCCCTCTGTAAACATATTAGTTATCTAATCCATTTATTGTCAGGGCCTACATTCTAGTTCAACATCCATTACAGGCTTCGCGACCCACACGGCCTTAATGGATGACATAATGTCGCCCCTTACACACTATGTCAGTTGTGTTGAGTTGGTATAATGTGCAACTTCAGAACTACTTCGGGCCCCAAGACTGACGTCCGACAATTTTATGTGCTGCCACATACGAGACAGGGCGGGGATACCATGATTCCTGTCTCAGCTGGACACCGACACAGCCGACGAAATTAGACAAATGAATCTGCCGCCCGTGGGATTCGAGCCATGGACCTCCAGATCTGGACACCAACGCTCTACCACTTATGCAAGTTCGCCACCCCTCCCTCCCTTTTCTAAAGTCCAATAGCCCCATAGATCAGTCGGGCTTTAAGTACAACGTTGTGGTAAGCGTCTCGTTGTAAGATAATGGAAATAGGAAGCTATTTGTAAGCTATTTGTAAGTTATTTGTAAGCTATTTGTAAGTTAGTTGTACGCTATTTGTACGTTAACTGTAAGCTAGTTGTAAGGTAGAAGTAGGCTAGTTGTAGGGTAGATGTAAACTAGTTTTAAGCTAGCTGTATGTAAGCTAGTAGCAGGCTAGTTGTAAGCTAGTTGTACACTAGATGTAAGCTAGGCCTAGCTGTAAGCTAGAATAGAGTTATGACTCGAGGCTGGCAGAGATTCCGCTACGGTCTGTCATTACCACAAGGCCGTGTCTGTTTCTGTGTCGAGGTCGCCTGATTGGTTTCGTTACGGGCGAAACAGATGGGGTTTTCCCGGCTCACCCTACAATTATTTTGTCGGGCCCATTTCTCACACGATTTGACTTGACGGGCGAGGCAGACTGGGTTACTGTGTGCCAGTGGGTGGTGCTGACGCTGGTACAGGGCTGGTACAGGGCTGGTACAGGACTGGTACAGGGTTGGTACAGGGCTGGTACAGGGTTGGTACAAGGTTGGTACAGGGTTGGTACAGGGTTGGTACATGGTTGGTACAGGGTTGGTACAGGCTTGGTACAGGCTTGGTACAGGGCTGGTACAGGGTTGGTACAGGGTTGGTACAGGGTTGGTACATGGTTGGTACATGGTTGGTACAAGGTTGGTACAGGGTTGGTACAGGGTTGGTACAGGGCTGGTACAGGATTGGTACAGGGCTGGTACAGGGCTTGATGATTTCGACTCATCCCTGATTAATGATGACGACTGACGGCCCATCTTACGCCACCTTGTTTTCCCCTTGTTCGGCGGTAGCCCTGGGGTAGAACATACTTTACCAACGCAGGAGGTCCCTGGTTCGAGCCCTAGCGATTTCGTCCCCTACTGGCTGGGTCGGTGTCATGGTACAGGGCTGGTACAGGGCTGGTACAGGGTTGGTACTGGGCTGGTACTGGGCTGGTACAGGGTTGGTACAGGGCTGGTACAGGGCTGGTACAGGGCTGGTACAGGGCTGGTACAGGGCTGGTACAGGGCTGGTACAGGGCTGGTACAAGGCTGGTACAGAGCTAGATGCTTTCGACTCATCCCTGATAAATGATAACGACTGACGGCCCATCTTCCACCACCTAGTTTTCCCCTTGTTCTGCGGTAGGCCTGGGGTAGAACATCAGCCTCCGGCGCAGGAGGTCCGTGGTTCCAGCCTCGGCAATTTCGCCCCCTACTGGTTGGGTCGGTGTCCGTTAGATGTGACCGGTTGAGACCGGAGTCGTGGTGTCCCCGCCCCGTCTCGTGTGTGGCAGCTCATGAAATTGTCAGACATTATGAGACAGGAGTCATGGTATCCACGCCCTGTGGCAGTACATAATATTGTCAGACATTAGTATTGGGTCCCGTCCACAACCAAAGGCTATCGACTCAAACGTCTCAGAATTACAAAATAAACCAAAAATCGCTGACTGGGCATAAGCTTGATGTCCTCTCGGCTTGACTTTGTAAACGCGCACTGAAAAGCCAGCTCAGAACGCACAGTAGGCCTACTCTGTGATTGGAAATGTCAGGAACTAATCAACACTCAAAACATGTAGGCCCTACATAGCATATCACAAAGTTCTTGCTATGATATCCACTGGTTGGGAAATGTCAGTGTTCGATCGGAAAGCGTACATGAAGGTTTCTCAGGGGAGAGTTAATCATTAAATAGGCTGTATCGCAGAAGAGTCCCGAGAACAATGTCTGACTATTTACTGTTTAGTCTCAGCCATAAGTTGGTTTCTTAAAGATCGACGTTAGCAGCATGGCTATATCTTAGATGGATTCCGAGCCTTATGTCTGACAAATTAGGTGCAGCCAGACATTGCGAAGATGCCAGACCTTCTGGGAGAAAAAATGTTTGTTACTCGTGGGGTTCGAACCGGGGACCTTCCGATTGTGCGTCAGACGCGAGAAAACTAATTTAGGGCGAAAATTGACACTGGCTTTCACGCGTTCGTTTTCGATGAGAATTACTTTCGTTTTCATTTTTTCTCCAGATAATAAAAAGTACACCAATTAAAAAGTCTCGGTCCTAGATCTAGACTCTTTTTCGATCTAAAGACCTAGAACTGCTCATTATTTAAAACTGGACTGTGGTCAAACAAATCCAACACTCATCTAGATCTAGAGACTTGGATTAAGGTCAGTAGTTGGCCTAGATTCCAAATAAACTAGTACTCTCTCTTTCTCTTTATCTCTCCCTCCCTCTCTCTCCCTCCCTCCCTCTCTCTCCCAACCCTCCTTTGAATCTTTCAATCTATACTAGGAAAAAATGAGTATTTCCAAACACCCCCACATATTGTTGTATCGTGTCTAACGTTCGAAAAAGTTCCACTAAGCCTCGGGTTGTTTATCCAATTTTCATTAACACCATGAAGCCCAGATACAGATCTAAACATGAAGCTGATGCCTTCCGATTGCTTCAATTTATACAACATCGACTACATGTCTAAAGTCTAGCGAAAAAAAAATTAATGCCGTGTCGGGTTTCCGCCAAGTGAATAAAACACACGCACAAAAAAACACAATCTCTCTCTTTCTTTTTCTCTCTCTCTCTCTCTCTCTCTCTCTCTCTCTCTCTCTCTCCCCAAATGTTTAAAATAGACGCCTTACGCTAACCGTACCCACAGCGAAAACAAAGACGATATATAACAGAACCAACACCTGCGTCCAAAAATAGCTCTATCCTAGACTAACGGAGCCAATGAGCGTTCGGGAAAACCCTATCCCCAAAGGGTGTGTGATTAATCGGTCATCCGTTAACGACGCACGCACCACAAAGCCTGCGATCTCGAAAGGCCAATGACCCTAAAGATTGGCTTTTCACATACCTAAGCAGATTCGTATAATTATATCGTTTAGCGTTTGTCGACACTTCCCTCTCTTTCATCGCCTTTCCAATCTTGGCCAATAATTACTAAGTCTTTCTACTATAACAAAAGCTCGTTGTTGTATGTATAATTTTTCTCATTATATACAAGTCCTATTTTCGTTTGAAGTATAATTATATGTTTTCAATAGTATCCTGAGATATCAGTATGTAGTTGAGTTGGTGTAACGTCCACCATCTGGACTATATAGACTATATTGTTGACGAACTCCAAGACTGACGTCTGATAAATTTATATGCTGCCACTCACTAGACAGGGCGAGGATACCATGACTCTTGTCTCAGCCTGCCACATTATACTGACACCGACCCAAACAGTTACAGGGGACGAAATTGGACAAAATCACGTGCCTTTTGCGTCGGAAGCCGATATCCTACCCCAAGACCACCAAGCCCCCCGTGCGATCTCCTGCAATATGGTATTTATCTAACGATTCTTTCATTAAGGAAATGTATGTCTGTCTGTCTGTCTGCCTGGAGAGAAAAGCCTACAGGGCTTCGCTGTCAAACGTGAGTAATCTTTAGTCAGCGAAGGCCCATCTCTCTCCTAAGTCTCGAAAGAAGATAATTATTTTGTGGCGCACGGTATGCAAACCTTGTTAGCATGATTGTATGAGGTAACGGAGGGAGAGGGAGGGAGGGAGGGAGAGAGAAAGAGAGAGAGAAAGAGTTAGGCTGGGAAATGGAGATCGGGGGAGGGAGAGTGAGTAAGAGAGGGAGAGAAAGAGATAAGCGGGGAAATATGGAGAGAGAGAGAGAGAGAGAGAGAGAGAGAGAGAGAGAGAGAGTGAGGGTGCTTGTGCTCGTGAGCTGACCGGCTTAAATGGTAACGTGACGTGGGTAAGTAAATACGAGTATATATACCGCGTTCACATCACAGCTTAATTGACCAATCAGTTGAAGCATATTTGAGAGAGTGGTCAAGAATTCTCTGCGCAAACTTAACATTGGACTTGAGTCAACAGTCACGCTATACTATTATCTGGAAACCTCACGAACAATATAGAACCGTTTTATCCTGCTAGTTTTAATAATTTGAAATACGTGGCGGCCCAAGGGGGAAGAACATTGGTTTTCCAGTCTTGAGGTACGCGGTTCGATCCAACGAACGATTGGCCAAAATGGAATTGTCGGATTTTGTCATCTACTGGTTGGGTCGATGTCAGTAATAATGTGACTGGCTGAGACAGGAGTCGTGGTATCCCCGCTAAGTCTCTGCAAGGCAGCAACTTAATTTGAAAGGCATTAGTTTTGAGGCCCATCGCAGAATAATTATAATCCTCTTTGGCAACTTGGATACGTAAAATAGTTTGAAGTTTCCCTCTCTCAGGGGGGCGCGGTGGTCCTGGGTTAGAACATCAGCTTCCGACGATTGTGTTCCCTACTGGTTGGGCCGGTGTCAGTATAATGGTTAAACCAACTCAACAACATTATCCCTCTCTCTCTCTCTCTCTCTCTCTCTCTCTCTCATCTCTCTCTCTCTCTCTCTCTCTCTCTCTCTCTCTCTCTCTCTCCCCCTCTCTCTCTCTCACACACACACACACACACAAAGAAAGAGGATTTTACTGAATATTGAATGTCAAGGGATGGGGAAATAAAAGTAATGATTTCTCTACCGTGACATAAAATGAAATAGTTTTTTTTTTAAAAAAAAATAATAGTGCAACTAACGTATTGATTCTAGTTGTTAAAGTCGCTCGCGTTGAACCAAAACCACTACGACAAATGGTTTTAATTTCAGCTGTCTAAGCACGCTCCATCGTTAGCGTGTTTTTTACCGCTACCTAATGGAGAAGTTAAATAGTCACATTAGTTGCTGATGTCAGATTTCATTTGTAAAATTCTACAGTACCAAATCTTTAGTATTTTACAAAACAGATAGGCCATTGGTCATTATAACACGTTTACTGGTGTGATGAAATTTATCAGCTAATCATATCCTGCAAAGCTGGACAACTAGAGATTCTAATCATGATTGACACGCCCAGTTTTGCATGTTTTTAAACCACAGCATTAAAAAACCAGTATGCTTGCTGACACAGGATAGTGTGTGGGAGGTGGGGATTCATATCGATCTTTGTGGAAATCAGAGATTAAGTTACAGAGCAATTACGGGTGTTCGACATTGGGGAGATAGAGGGGGGGGGGGGGGGGGTGGGGGACAGAAGAGAGAGAGAGAAAGAGACAGTGAGAGAAAGAATGCTCGAGCTCGTGATCTGACCGGCTTAAATGGTAACGTGACGTGGGTAAGTAAATACAAGTACATGTATATATACCGCGTTCACATCACAGCTTAATTGACCAATCAGTTGGAGCGTATTTAAGAGAGTGGTCAAGAATTTCTCTGCGCAAACTTAACAAGTGGAATTGAGTCAACAGTCACGGTGGAGTATTATAATAAACAGTCGCGGTATAGTATTATTATAAACAGTCACGGTATAGTATTATAATAAATAGTCACGGTATAGTATTATAATAAACATCCACGGTATACTATTATAATAAACAGTCGCGGTATAGCATTATAATAAACATCCACGCTATAGTATTATAGTAAACATCCACGCTATAGTATTATAGTAAACATCCACGGTATAGTATTAAAATAAACAGTCACGGTATAGTATTATAATAAACATCCACGGTATAGTATTAGTATAGTATTATAATAAACAGTCACGGTATAGTATTATAATAAACATCCACGGTATAGTATTATAATAAACAGTCACGGTATAGTATTAAAATAAACAGTCACGGTATAGTATTATAATAAACAGTCACGGTATAGTATTATAATAAATAGTCGCGGTATAGTATTATAATAAATAGTCGCGGTATAGTATTATAATAAACAGTCGCGGTATAGTATTATAATAAACAGTCGCGGTATAGTATTATAATAAACAGTCACGGTATAGTATTATAATAAACATCCACGGTATAGTATTATAATAAACAGTTACGGTATAGTATTATAATAAACATCCACGGTATAGTATTGTAATAAACATCCACGGTATAGTATTATAATAAACAGTTACGGTATAGTATTATAATAAACAGTCACGGTATAGTATTAAAATAAACAGTCACGGTATAGTATTAAATTGAACATCCACGGTATAGTATTATAATAAACAGTCACGGTATAGTATTATAATAAACAGTCACGGTATAGTATTGTAATAAACATCCACGGTATAGTATTGTAATAAACATCCACGGTATAGTATTGTAATAAACATCCACGGTATAGTATTGTAATAAACATCCACGGTATAGTATTGTAATAAACATCCACGGTATAGTATTGTAATAAACATCCACGGTATAGTATTGTAATAAACATCCACGGTATAGTATTGTAATAAACATCCACGGTATAGTATTGTAATAAACATCCACGGTATAGTATTGTAATAAACATCCACGGTATAGTATTGTAATAAACATCCACGGTATAGTATTGTAATAAACATCCACGGTATAGTATTGTAATAAACATCCACGGTATAGTATTGTAATAAACATCCACGGTATAGTATTGTAATAAACATCCACGGTATAGTATTGTAATAAACATCCACGGTATAGTATTGTAATAAACATCCACGGTATAGTATTGTAATAAACATCCACGGTATAGTATTGTAATAAACATCCACGGTATAGTATTGTAATAAACATCCACGGTATAGTATTGTAATAAACATCCACGGTATAGTATTGTAATAAACATCCACGGTATAGTATTGTAATAAACATCCACGGTATAGTATTGTAATAAACATCCACGGTATAGTATTGTAATAAACATCCACGGTATAGTATTGTAATAAACAGTCACGGTATAGTATTATAATAAACAGTCACGGTATAGTATTATAATAAACAGTCAGGGTATAGTATTATAGTAAACAGTTACGGTATAGTATTAAAGTAAACAGTCACGGTATAGTATTATAATAAACATCCACGGTATAGTATTATAATAAACAGTCACGGTATAGTATTATAATAAACAGTCACGGTATAGTATTATAATAAACAGTCACGGTATAGTATTATAATAAACAGTCACGGTATA
>RQTK01001906.1:0-15526 GCA_003991915.1 Elysia chlorotica
TCTTTTCTTTCTTATATATATAATACCAGTATTTACAGGTGCAATCTTTCTTTCTTTCTTAATTCCACAATCTATCTATCTATCTATCTATCTATCTATCTATCTATCTATCTATCTATCTATCTATCTATCTATCTATCTATCTATCTATCTATCTATCTATCTGTCTGTCTATCTATCTATCTATCTATCTATCTATCTATCTATCTATCTATCTATCTATCTATCTATCTGTCTATCTATCTATCTATCTATCTATCTATTTATCTATCTATATCTCTCTCTATCTCTCTACCTTTTCTCTGTCTGTATCTGCCTTTCTGTCTGTCACATTCTCTCTCTCTCTCTCTCTCTCTCTCTCTCTCTCTCTCTCTCTCTCTCTCTCTCTCTCTTTTTTGCCAGCAGAAAACAGGCAAAACAAAAACAACTTGTTGAGAGTGAGGCCTTAGCTTTTGTCAGACTTTTCACTTTGACTTGTTTGAGCTGCAAGAGCATTGATCTTGGGGTACAACAATTTTACTAATAACAACAAGCAACTTGGTACCTCATGTTTTGTTGTTGCTGGAGCCCCGTTTTCCAATAACAGTGAAGTGTCGACAGTTGGCGGTCGGGTGCACAGATTTATGCTCTCCTCATCTTTGCCTTCACTCTATTGAATAACTCTCAAGTAGCGTCCACGTTATTTCCACATTGCACAAAAATTGGATTCATCAAGACAAGCGAAAACGGTTATCTCTTCACGTCATAGCACTGTCTCTGACTTTTCGTTAAAGCCTAGATATGGGACCCCACATTCTCTTATAACTGTACTTTTCGTTAAAGCTTAGATATGGGACCCCACATTCTCTTATAACTGTCATAGAATGCATAATTTTACAAACCGTTTTAAAGTGGGGTCACTACTGGTGAGGGCCCCTGTTGGTTGGGGGGCCCGCGGAACCCACTTTAAATTCGGCACTGATTTCTTCACGCTTTAAATTCATCTGTTCTCACAGATAGTTTAAATAAAGCAATAAACTTATGTAAATTTGGTTCTAACATGTTGCGGTCAATCAACAGTGGAAATAATTATGTTTATCCACGGATATGATGCTATGCGTTTTTTGTTGATTGATTAAGAATCGCTGCTAGAAAAATATTCTTTGGGATCGCCATCTAAAAGAAATCGCACAATACAACCAGTGTAAGAGGCTTAACAAAAATTGGCAGAGGTAATTATATTTAAATGTACTTTAAAAAACAAGAATGATTGCTGAGGACTGTTATAATTATAATGATTGAATATTTCTTTTGCAGTAATTATCAGAGGTATTTTATCCAATATAAATCATTGCTTTGAAAAAGCGCGTTGTGGTGCCAGAAAAATGACATGAAATAATTGTTACGGATTCGACTGAAACTATTTAAAACATCCTAGACTGTGTTTACTGGCACAGATTGGACATTAAAACCACATCAAAGAGGGCTTGGTGGGATTGCTCTCAGACGCCTCTGCTTCTCTTTCCGTGCTTCCTCACCCAGCTACTCTAATGTTGCTTTATTCTTTTCTGTTCTAGGGATAAATCTCCAGGGGCTGTTGGAGAGATGAACGGAGATGGTCTGTCGTTTGCGCAAGGCTGTGTGTCCTCAACTAAGTTAGGTTCGTTCTATTTGGTTGATATTGCAACATAAGTGACATACGTAGTGTTGTTATATTATATCTGATTATAAAGCAAGATATAATTCATTTTTTTCCTATTGTTCTATATCGAAGTAATAGTTATAAAAGATTACATAACGGAATATTAGTGTTTATTACGTAATAAGTATTTTCTTATTGTATTAATGATAGTTAGATTACAATATCATAGCAAAATAACGTAGCTGCAAGTTTTCTTTGTGGTGTTTTTTTTTTCTTTGTTGTTGCTACAGCTATAAACGATAGTACTAAAATTAAATCAAATAATTACTTCCAGTTACGTGCCAGCATATATCATTTTGATTGGCTTTTCTAAATAAAGTAATAGATATAAAAGATTACATAACGGAATCGTTAGTGCTCATAAAACCCAGTTTCTCTTTTTAGTGTTTATTACATAATAAGTATTTTCTTATTGTATTAATGATAGTTAGATTACAATATCATAGCAAAATAACGTAGCTGCAAGTTTTCTTTGTGGTGTTCTTTGTTGTTGCTACAGCTATAAACGATAGTACTAAAATTAAATCAAATAATTACTTCCAGTTACGTGCCAGCATATATCATTTTGATTGGCTTTTCTAAAGACATAAAATATTATCATAGAATCCTTCATTATATTACATTCAGTACTACTATACACGCTTTTACCTAATACATTTTAAAAAGTATCTTATTTTTCGATACAATTCTCTCTGCCAAAAGTCTCCAGTTTAAATGCACCCTCTTATTTTTGCAGTTATGAATTATTAACCATATCGCTTAAAAGCAGACCGAAGGCGGTATATTTTTGCATTTGAGAATAGTCCCTTGGGTTATCAGTGTAGCAGAACTATTCCTTCTGCATATTTCGAGGTGGTCAATATCACTCAAAGGCTTTGAGTTGTGAGCTTAGGGGAACAGTTGCGTCTACTTTGAGATAAAATATAGCTTTATAGTAATTTACCTCGATCTTAAACCAAGTGCTCCCAAGAGCTCACACCTCAAATCGTGAAGTTGAGGATATGTAGTTCACAGACGAATGGAAATTTAACTAATTCAGCGTGAGAAGTTAAAACTCTTTTCGTACGTTATTATTTTTTTTGTAGTAAATCGACAAGAAGAATGTTTCATATTTTGGAATAAAACATAACTATTTCTAAAGGAGTGTGTTCTAGTCTTATGGAACTGTTCGTATTTTCCATTTTAAAGTTTCAAAAAGTTTCAAGCTTTATAAAAAAAAAATCTGAACATGTGGTAAACATTTTACATATGTTGGTAATAACAAAAGGAATTTTAAACTGTTTACCATTTTAATGTTTCGATTTTAGTCATCGATACACATAGAGGATGCAAACACTTTGTGAAGAAATTTTTTCGTTGATTCTGAAAGTGCACCTGAAATTACGTAATTAATAATGTGTAACCAGTAAGACAGTTAGTTAGGAAAATGTAAGCTCTGATGTAGGTTGAAGCTAGCCCATCAACCAAACGGATTGACTAATACCAAACTCAGAGGCCTTTTCAGTCTTTATAAAAGAAGAGAAAGCTCTTTGACTTTTTGTTTAATTGGATCTACTACAAGATTACACAATGACGCTTTTGCTTGTTAAATATTTGATATGTCTTCCAACAATGTGGATTCACTTTTTGCAAAGTCTCGTTCCTATTTAGACAAATTCTATCCAATTAGATTAATCTAAAAAACCCAATAGATGATGGGTAATAGAATTTGGAGCAGATAAAAACGCGCAAAACAATCACTCTCTTCCTATGGTAATTTAACTATATTCGTCAGGATTTTTTATTAAAAGCATTCTTGTCATTGTTGTTATTATTTGTAGATGTAGACTCAAATATAAAAATGCTCAGACCACTTCTTCTGTCTGGCATGAATTTCGAAAGCAATGGTCATGTTTTTGTTTGGGTTTTTTTTCTTCTTTTTTCTTCTTTTCTTCAGGTTAAGCTTTTTTGTCATTTCATGTCAGATTTATTTTTCGATTTTTCTCCGCCACTTCGTTAGTTGAGGTCATGTTATAGATTCCAGGAACTGATTCAGGGAGGAAGTGACCAATGGCCGGTGGCGTCCAAATGATTTACGACTTTCTTTTTTTTTTTTATTGGAAAAAGATATATGCCAGGATGATTGCAGAAAGGTTCTTTGGTGTACTGAGAAAATTAATATATTTTTTAATTGCAAGATACGAAATAAAAATATCGATTGAACATGGTAGTAAGAAGGCATAAAGAAAGTAAAGATTCCATTGCAATGCGAGTAGGTAGAGCTTCACGTTCATTTTTTTTAAAGAGAACAAGAAAGTTGTGAAGAAAACTATAGAATAGGGCTTATATAAATGGGATTAAGGGAAAGAATCAAAAAGGAGAAGAAATTTCAGGAGGGCGTACAGAGAAGAAGACAAAAGGCAATAGTGGCTGCTTAAAGGAAGAGCTACTACATTACGTATGCGAGTAAGTGGGTAGGAAAATAAAGGATTTAAAGAGATTTGGCCCTAGCAAGTTAAGCAAAGCCTAAAATCAATATTCTTTCACTAATGGCTCGGACTGATTGGTCGGATCGTTTGCCTCATCTAAAACGTATTTTGAGTGAGCTCACCTCTGTTGCTCCTTGCTGACAAATCTCTCCAAAGTAATCGACGTTTCCACTCTTTCCAATGGTCCATCTCCCTAGCTTCGTTTGGCGATGTCCACGCATATACACACACGCACGCAAACACAAATCCCTCTATCGCTTCACCTTTCTGTTTGACAGTGTTCAACAAAGACTGTATTTTCTCTCCACAATGCGTCACAAGCGGTAGCAGCGTCCGTAGTTAAGAGAAAGGAGTTGAATCAAATGACATTACGCCCCCTTTTACCGACTCAATTTGAGCCTGCGCGGACCAATATGGAAACACAATATGGCTGGTCCGTAAATTAAATGGTCCCAGCCCAGGAGATGGAAAAGATGGGGAAAAGCTGCGGAGGAAGGGTGTTCAACATTGTTGCAAGTTATTGGGGATTAGCGTACACTGTGGAGAGCATAATATGGCTGTGTAGTTACTTGCATGATTTTCATCTATGACGCAAATTAAAATACACTTTTAGATGTTAATGAATGTAAAACAATGTCTCTCAGCAACTAAAGCGGGTATATAACGCATATTAGTCGATCTACGATGATGGAGTAAGAAGCTGCCTATTCAATTTTTCAAATAGTGGTCAAATATTTCTTCATTTTAGTGCAAAAGATCGCAGATCATTAAATCAAGCTTCCGCCAACAAATAATGTGAATATTGTTTTTATTTTGAGGACTTAATGTAAACAATATCCACATATCTATGGCAAAACTTGTTCATATAATTATAATTTCTCTCAGGTTTACATATTCACGAAAACCCCCACTGTTGTTATTGTTGTTGTTTTTCTTGTTGTTACAAGAGAGCGTTGATAATATAAGACCTATGTTTTTATGGCCATTATTGTATCAGCTGTAGTTGATATAAATTATACTGTCACATTTTAATCGAATTTTATACCGGGTACCTCAAAATATTGGCGGTGCCGCTTTGGAAATTAAATTGCATTAATATCTTTTGTATGTATCGATCGCTTTGAAGTAAATTGTGTGATTGAGGAGTTGATCCCATACGCAGATGAGAATACAAACATGAAAATATTAATTTATTTTGACTAAATTGATCGACATAACCGAAGTTTGATCAAACGGCACACAGAGAGTACTTCAGTAACGAGGTAAGAGAACTCATAGGAAGTCCGCGATCCGATTCTCAGCTCATGCTTCCATAACTATATTTAATTCTTCGGGAAAACTAGGAGACGTAAAAGGAACCAAAGAGTTATTATCAGCATTTTATGTTGCTTGCGTTTGTGCATAGCGACATTACATTCAGTACGTCCTGCTATCTACAAACAGCTAGCGATGATTTTTAAATTATTATTATGGCATATGCGCATTAAGTAGGATGGATCAATATATTTTAGCTACTGTTGTTTTTTCCTGTAAAATATCTCTGGCGAACTTGACTTCCAAAAATAGAAGCAACTCACCGAAATAACCGAAGTAAACAAGAAGCATTGGCATTACAAGGGCAACAACTATGATCTATTTTTACCAAAATTCTGGTAGCTCACATTTCAAGCTCGCTTTGAATCCTACTGTAGCTGTGCGTCTCTTGGGGCTTCACAGTTTCTGTTTCGATGATGTTGCTTTTTTCTTTAGGAAACTTGATGGAGATTGTTATAGATATTCTCTACTGCCTTTGGGAAGCTGTTATGTAATATGCCATAACAATACAATACGGTACACCTTTATTCGTCTATAAAAATCGCGTTTTCTTGCCGTGGTTATGAAGATTTATATAAATATATAAACAATTTATAAAAAAGGGAAAGGTGTATATCATAGACCAAGCATTGTGCTAAAATTACAATATAGGGGCCTACTCTGAAAAGTATATAACTACAATTATAAATATAGATAACTTATATATAAGGACAATATATATATATATATATATATATATAGAGAGAGAGAGAGAGAGAGAGAGAGAGAGAGAGAGAGACAGAGAGAGAGAGAAAGAGAGAGACAGAGAGAGAGAGAAAGCACTAGGTTAGCATTTAATTGCAGGGGCGTACTCTAAAAATGTATTTAGATACATGATATAAATATAAATAACTTATTTATAAGGAAAAAGTATGTATAGAACAAGCACTACGTTACCATTACATTATACGGGCCTACTCTAACAATTTACATGCCATAATTTTTATCACAAAAGCGTTATAGAGTAGGAAAAGAATGAATGTTTAGACTTTTCTCTGTTTGCTTTTTTATCTCTAAGTCTTCCTGGTCTTAAATACGATATTTGATTAAAAAGAGAATGGTCTGTGTCATTTTTTATCTTTTCAATTTTGAGAATACATAGATAGTTTAAATTTCTGCATTTACATCTGAATTTTTTTACATTTTCTTAAGGAGACGGTCTATTTTGGTTGTATCTGAGAGTAAGGTTGCCACCCCAAATGGTAATCAAAAGGATAATATTGTTGCCCTGAATAAAATATATGTATATCATATTTTTATCAACATTAAAAATATTCATTAGTTGTTTTGTTGAACAATATAACGTACTAAGCATTAAACTGTGTTAACACATAGACTAATTTTGCAGCCTTCACGTTAAGCTACCTTATAATTCCCACAAAAGGGCATGAATGCTAGCGAAACATAGATCTCTAACTAAAAAAAAATTAATGATTGGCTTAGGTCCATGAATGTCTGTGAGTGAAACACGGGCTTTGAAATGACTGATAGAGGATGAGAACTAGATGAAAGAGGAATTCGGTAAATGGAAAAGCCCTGAAGACTAATGAGGGACGAGAAGTGCAAAGAAATTAGGGAGGCCGAAGAAAAACCTATTAGACAGTTATAGAAATAATGGTAAGTGAGGGGAACTAGAGAGCGGTCATTATGATTATCGCCGCGTAGCACCCTCTTGGCAACTTCAGAGACGATAAACTTGATGGTAAGTTCGCTCTATGCAGCCAAAGAGTGAGAGAAGGAACGAACTGGCCTGGACTTTCTCACACCTGGCTTTGACCACAGAAACTGACCACTCTGGCCCGGGCGTCCAGAATTTTATTTTGACAGAAAACAGCGGCCCGGCCCTGCGCGGGTTCGGCTTTTGTTTCATCTTCTCACCTCCTGGAAACGTGTGTTTACTTGAAGTCCCGCTGGTTTCACTCCTCTGTGGTTGGAGCCAGAGAAATGCAGAGCCCTATGTGGGAGATTGAATCTAATTAAGCCTGTACCTCCAGTTCTGAGTTTCTCAACGTTTGCTCGTTTCAATAACTGTGTCTATCGTGCTGCTACACTATCCACATTATAATTGTATACGCCGTGCCTCTTTCTTGGTTTTTTAACCTTTCCTTTGTTTTAATTGCACATACATTAAGGCTGACATACATGTGGCTGTTTTTTTTTTCTTCTAAAATCAACAGTACAATCGCCCGAATGGGTTAGATAGTCTTATAAAGGGAATTTATTGGGCGTTGCTTTAGATAAGTTTGTGAACATTTCGATTAAAAGTTTTCTTTAGGATTTTTTGGCAAAGTAATATTACTATTTGGTTGAAATCTAAAATTCATTTAGTCTCATAGCAATTAGTGCATAAAAAAAACAGTGCAACATTATTTTATTTTATCTTTTTTTTTTTTGCTTACGATCTATAATAAATATACACAAGGTACTGCTGTTTTCCTTTTGTAACATGTGGGGTTAATCTTTTCTTTCAAACGGGTAATAAAAAAAATAGTGGATGTAGATCTTCATAGTAATGTAAAATTGATTATGATTTTTTCCCTAACAAAATTCTCAGTCGAACGTTTCATATTGAACAATTATGTGAATCTATATAATTGCATGTAAATTTATTATTGCTTGGTTTGAAAATGTCAAAATTAAAATTATTTGAGTCTCCAGTAGAACGAATCACTGAAATACCTTGAGACTTGCTTGATGGATAATGTCCTCAATTGTTTTTTAACATTTAATGTGCAACCACCAGATTTTGAATGGATGTTTCATTTAACTTATTGAAATATGCATGAGTACTGTAGGGTGGTAATGAATGCTTTGAAGCATATAATCATGAGCAGCAAATGCATTTTCGTTGCCCCGTTAAAGGAAACAGTTATCGATTAGCGAAAATGATTGTGATGTAAGGAGCTTTGAGCAGATGATAGCAATAGTATTGCATGCTGTACAACTAACCAGTATGTCTACAAATGCATGGATACGAAATCTTTGGAGTAGACAAATAACAAAACCCTTTTTTCATGACTTCACCGTCCGATTTCAATAGAGGGGAAGATTTAATCACAAAATTAATTCTATCTCAATGGACAAATAGGATAAAGACGAAAAGATAAAGTAGAAATCACATGTTCTGGGATCGAGCCGGTAATCTTCAAAGGCAAGTCAGGACTTGGCACTATCCACTCAGCCATCCACGTCAACAATATTGACCAGATGCTTACACAGAGGAACAATGTTGTTGGTCTTCACTGACTGTCTAGATCTATATTTTTGCAGAATTTAAATGTTATGTATCCTTTTGTCGGGCCTATGAAAAGAGGGGGTGGTCTATAGTAGAGCGAGCTTTCTTCAAATCAGACAATCCAGCGATCAAACCAAAATATCTCTCTATGGTTTCGTCGGTGTCAGTATAACTTGAGCGAATGAGACAGAAGTCCTGGTATCCCTGCTCTGTATCTGTGTGGCAACATTTACAAAATATTATTGCCAGACTTTAAGTGCGTCACCGTATAGGATCCTAGGATGTCAAACTAGAGAAAAGCTTCTCCCCGACAAGAAATAAATCGTAGCTTAATTTTACATTTGACTGCACCAATTTTTTCGTCATCAAATATTTAATGTAATTTTGTAAGAAAGATGGAAATTGTTGTAAAGAGTTGCGGACAAATGGCAGATGTCTTATTGATTTGTTGGGGCAAAGACAAGACGGACAAGAGTGGCTGATTCTAATCACTATTTTCAAAGAGCTAGACAGTAAACACTTGAAAAGTTCCATCCATATTGGACTAACATCAGGAATCAAACAGTGTAGAATCGATTTATTCCATGGCGTTAACGAGTCGTGGTAGACCTCTGCCTGCAGCTCCTTGTTAGTCTTCTTTCATATCTTTATGAAGGTCTTTCACTTAGTCAAAGAGCACTAATGCCCTCATGTCAAAAACCTCTATCGACCCTTTCGCCCATCGTTGCTTCCTTACTTATTGCTCGCTTTTCCCCAACTCTTTCTAATTTACTTCCTGGACAATTTCTTAATAGTGTTAGTCGACTAACTCAGTATTTTTTGTTGTGAAACATAACAATTTTATGTCAATGTATTCCCATTTGTCAGAAAAGTAAGTAGAAGTTTTGGGTTTTAGTAAAGATACAAACAACAACCAACGTTTACTCGCCTTTTTTCAAGCTCAATTTTCTTCTAGTAGTGCAAGCAGATGAATTAAAGATTCAGTTGTTTTTTCGTCGCTTCTCTCACAATTGAATTTCAACGTTTTCCTCATTGATTCCTCTCATCTTGATAGCAGTCTGTGGTAGCCTATGGCTTGTTGAAAACTGAATCGGATTTATGCAGGAAAAATAATTATTGTTCCGATGGTTCGCTCGTCTAACATTATATTAGAGTGAATCCAAAATGCCATATTTTGAAGTGAATATTTTCGTATTTGATGTTGTTTATATCAAATGTGAAAAAGAACTTCAGAAATATCGTTCTTACCAGTGGGGCAGACTTTTAGCATGACTACTGTCTATACGTCATAGATCGGTATTAAGCTTTGTTTCAACAGTGCATTGAAGTTAAAATAAAGGCTCAGATTTGTTTTATTGTTTTTCTATCTAATGAAGGGAAGTATAAGTTTGGGGTCTGTTTGTGGGGGCAAGGCATCCAGAAGTGGATCAAAATATAAGGGAATGGTACATACTAAAGAAAGAACAAAGTAAGATCAAAAGGTAGGTAGATATAGATGAAATCCTTTAATTCAGGCAGACTATAGCAGTCCAACAACAGTTCGGCAAAATCGGAGTCCATAAAGCGCATTTTTTATTTAATTGAACAGTAAGCCTTTTTATTTTACAAGACCATTTACATTTTATGCCTGTTCCCATTTGAAAATGTGTGTAAGTGTGTGTGCACGCGCGCGCGAGAGAGAGAGAGAGAGAGAGAGAGAGAGAGAGAGGAGAGAGAGAGAGGGCAAGAGAGAGAGAAGAGCGAGAAAACAGAAAGAAAAGTGAAAGTGTGTGTGGGGGGGGGGAGGGGGGGGGGCAAAGAGGGAGTAAGACAGAGAAGAAGACACACAAGCAAAAGACACATAAAAAGACAGATAGACAGATAAATTGGGTAATGAGATAGGAATATACACCGATTTAGGTATTTTAGCCATTTTAATTAGTCCTTCTTACCCAAATGCCAGGATTGCCAGTAAAAGTTTATTTAATTGTTATTTTTCCAAATATTATTTGTTGTTAGAATCTAAACTTTCAGTTAATTGAAATAGGGATACAATTGTAAGTTATTGCCATTATTTCAATTAAACTAGGAAATAAACTAATTGTTGTTGTTGTTGTTTTTTGTTTTGTTTTGTTTTTTGCTGTTGTTTGGGTTTTTTGTTGTTGTGTGTGTGTGTGTGTGCTGTTTGTTTTGGTTGGGGTTTTTTTTGTTGTTTTTTTTCTTTTTAGTAGCTGAGAGAGTGGCTGAATATTGAACATTTTCTACTCAAAATCTTAGACTTTAGCTGTACATGTTTACAGGAACTGCGATTACACAATTAATAGTTCGGTAACTTAGTTGCAAGTCATAATTGTAGGTTCACAGACGAGTAACTTGAGATAAACGGCGCGAATCATTTTTAGTATTTAAAAGACAACACGAAGCGCGCAATCAGAATTAATATTTATTTACTACAAAATGAGACATAACGTTTCTGCTTGTTGAACAGGACTCACCACATTCAACAAAGTGGAATAACTGTGTGAATCAATCTCATTATCAGATTCGCATTCAAATAATCGTCAGCGCGCCATTGCTATTATTTCTCAATGATCATCATTCAAAATAAAGTTGTCCGAATTTCGGAGCACTCTCGAGACCTCATTAGACGCAGTCCGGATTTTTTTTGGGTGTTTTTTTTTTGTTGTTTTTTTTTGGACAAAAGTTCCTCCTAACACACAAAGTGTTCACATTAACCAAAAAGGAATTAAACCTTCACTGTTTAGGATTTGGCCCCATTACATAGTTTTAGACAAAACAAAATTGTACGATATGTGGAAAAGGTCAGAAAATTTCGTTTTATTTTAATTTATGCAACAAATGTTTTCAAGGTGCAAAGTGGGGTAGACGCTTATAACTATTACCAAGGCGAGAGCGTGTTTTATTGTACATGTATTTGAAGAAATCTGATAATCTTCCTTCTTTTTTTAATGACGGTCATTTATGATTATAGCCACACTGACCAGGAAACGGCCCAAGCTTATAATTTAATATTGTAGCCTTTGATGGATGCACTGGTCTTCTATTTTTTCTTTCTTTTTTTTTTTTTTAGTTTGTATCATTTGTTTTATTTTCATGATCATTAAATTTAACAGTGTCAAGATGGTTTAATTTTTTTTTATTCACTTATTGATTTTCCACTGTATCACTATAGGATTTTTTCATAGAGAATGTTACATAGATGAACAATTATTGCTCAAGTGTTTTTTTTTTTCTTACCCAAAACCTCGACAATTTTACAGTAACTTATTAGCACGTCATTCCAAGTTCCATAGTTTGTTTCGTCATACCAATGTTCAGGACGTTACAGGGTAAAAAATTCATTAACCTTTTGACGTCATGGAAGAACCCCTAAAATACCGCCTTTTTGACCTCACGAAGTTCCTATCTAACCTTGGACGTTCTGTGACGGCCATAAATCATTGGCAAGGCAGTTTCCCCCCACAATCGCCTGTGTGAGGTTCGGTGTAATATGAACCGGGACCAGGAATAAAGGCAGGCATCTCCGGAATTAAGGGGAAGGATATTGATCAATCAAGTGAAGAAAAATGAACATGAAATATAGACCTGATATATTTTATTTTAAAGAGAAAGCAAGAGAAATTAGAAAGATAACTAGGGTGAGATTCCTTGGACTTTGTTATTTGTGACGATGTATAAAGAGAGAGGGGGGGAGGGAGAGAAAGAGAGAGTGAGGGACAGGGAGGGAGAGAAAGAGAGAGAGTGAAGGAGAAGGAGGAAGAGAGAGAGAGAGAGAAAGAGAGAGAGATGGGGAAAAGGAAAGGGGAAATAGCAACAATATAATAAAGGACTTGGGAAGATAGTTAAAAAGTAGAAAAAATATATTGATTAATGTTTTGTTTTTTTTCAGGTGGTGGGGTCATGTTTAAGT
This sequence comes from Elysia chlorotica, assembly GCA_003991915.1. Classification (NCBI taxonomy): domain Eukaryota; kingdom Metazoa; phylum Mollusca; class Gastropoda; family Plakobranchidae; genus Elysia; species Elysia chlorotica. Next base: position 12,648 of record RQTK01001906.1, read on the forward strand.
GAAGAAATATCTCAATTTAGTGTCAGTTAACGCATAAAAATTTCAAGGTGCCTTCACGCAGAAGATCTGACGAGGAAAATGCAGAGATTGATTTCTTTCCGAGGGGAAGCAACAGATAAAAATAGCTTGTAATGATCAACTTGCTCTAAAACTGAGATTTATTGTTAGAGCACATGGGAATTGATTCTTTTGTGCTTCATTTATAACGTGAAATTGAAACCCTTGCGTTGGCGTCATGTTTCGAATTTTATAGAAAAAAATACATGGATTGAAAATTACCAGGAATCTTCCTCGCATAGCAACAAGTAACTGCAAACATGTTCCCTATTTTTTAAAGGCTTTGATAATATTTCAATTATCTTTATACCATCTTTTGTTGATATGTCATCCTTTCGAGTTGGGTATATTTTGAACTGTGATTCGTAAATAATTTACATGCAAATTTTTACTTTTTTCATAAATATTCGATGTTGAGAATATTAAAAGCCATGTCATTGGCTTTGTTACAATAAATACATCCAAAACACCAATAACGACAGTATACTCTTAAATTCCTTAATCATTTCATTGAAATTAATTTTAATGCTTTTGTTTTCATCATTTAGTGAATTTACCAAACACTGTCATAATCTCCTGGTCGTCTCTGACTTTTTCAGTTACTGCTAATGTAAAACTATTGTAAACGAGTAACTTCAGAAGATATTGGTGTTTTTTTTTTTCATGTCGTCTATACTCCGTAACCACAGACTTGTCTCTTTAATTTTTATTTTCAAATAGAATCAATGAATATTCTTTTCCCTCAAAGTGTCTATTTAGTGAGAAACTATTTTTAAGGAACGTTGAGTAAACCATATTGTGGTAAATTACATTTTAAAAAAGCATATTCAATGGTGAAGAGGTTAATTTTATTCTGATCAAAGTCTTAGCAAAATTTTATCCATTTTTCAAACGTTATTGATATTTCTTTTCAGCGTTAACATATTTTTGTTTCATTTTTGTTCTCTCTCTCTCTCTCTCTCTCTCTCTCTCTCTCTCTCTCTCTCTCTCTCTCTCTCTCTCTCTCACGCACTTAGAATTTTTTTTTAATCAATATTTATAGCATTTTCGATTTGTTTGTTGTTCAAGGGAGGGTAGGAAGCACTAATTGTTGTGTCTGTTCGTTGTTTTTTTAAACATTTGTAGTTTTATTAATTCATTAATTTTAGTTAAAAATTGATGAGGCTTTTGATGTTATTAGTTTTATGGCTCTAGAATTCTCTGGCTCATTTGTAATTTTACTATAAAATTTGAGATTGTAGAGTGGAGCGGTTTGGAATTGATCGCATGTCTAATTTTGAGACGAAGAAAATTATAATAATAGATAATGTTTGTGTAGTTATATTTTCCTAAATGCCGAAATGCGCGGCGTCCAAGAATTTGAACCTATTTTTTATCAAAATATATAGACCAAAAATGAAATTTTCGGCAATGTTTTAAATGAAAAATAGCATTTTAGCATTAATGTGATAAAATACCGGTTGGCTTAGACAACTCGGGCTTAACATAAATGCGGCAGCCAAGTCAATGACCAACATTGTCACATACATTGTAGCTACATCAATTTAAAATGACAGTGGGAAGAAACAAATTAAAATGTATTCATAACTGCTCACATTCAAATTCTCTTTTCTTTAATCATATTGGAGCAACTCTATGAAGAAGTCGTTTTAAACATGAGAATAGTTGGGGGTGGGGGGTGGGGGTCTGTTTTTCATGGGTCGTGTGTAAAATTCGATCATTGGTTTATGTACAGTTGTTACATTTTGAGTGTGTTGCTTTTGTTTTTCAAAGTTGCAAGATAAACAAAAATGTTGGAACATACTTAAATTTACATTTGAAATTTCAGTTGTTGTTTTTTCACGAAAGCGAATGCACGCCTTTGCACAGAGCAGCAAACTTGGTATCGCCTATTGCTTGCAACACCAAACTTTGGTCGCGCGACAAGGGCACGGGCTCTAAAACATGATTTTATCTAGGTTCTAGACATCTTCGTTGCATTTAAATTTTTTTTCTTCGAATCTACCTTCAGTAGCTGTACAATGTGTAACTCAAAGTTCGGATCTAAATTATAATCTAGATTTGTTTTAAAACAAGCATAGAGAACAGCGGTTCTAATTTCTTTAATAATTAGCTGTGGTTGTAGACGCAAAGTTAGCGGATAATAATATCATTTAAATAAGACGAGGAAGAGCAGATGGCAAGATGGGCAGAACACTTCAACGAAACACTCAACAGACTGCTCGCTCCACCGGCCCCACAGGAGATCACACCCACAACTGAGCTCCTAGACATCAACACCAACCCTCCCAGCAGGACAGAGATCGCCAAAGTCATTGAGTCTCTCAAGTAGGCCAGGCAGCAGGTACAGGCGGCATACCACATGAGGCTCGGCCGACGTACAGACCTCAACTAACATGCTGCACCCACTCCTATGCAAGATCTGGAAACGAGAGTAAGTTCCAGGAGACTGGAAAAGATGATAGATAGATAGATAGATAGATAGATAGATAGATAGATAGATAGATAGATAGATAGATAGATAGATAGATAGATAGATAGATAGATAAATAGATAGATGGATAGATGATAGATAGATGATAGATAGATAGATAGATGATAGATAGATAGATAGATAGATAGATAGATAGATAGATAGATAGATAGATAGATAGATAGATAGATAGATAGATAGATAGATAGATAAATAGATAGATGGATAGATGATAGATAGATGATAGATAGATAGATAGATGATAGATAGATAGATAGATAGATAGATAGATAGATAGATAGATAGATAGATAGATAGATAGATAGATAGATAGATAGATAGATAGATA
>RQTK01001907.1:0-28723 GCA_003991915.1 Elysia chlorotica
CATTGTATTTTTATCTTTCATTAAGTAAGTTTTCATTGTTGTGTGTTTTGTCTTAGATTTGTTTGTTCGTTTAAAAAAATATAATTTTTCACATTGATCAACTGTGCAGCGCATACAATTTTGGATGGCTGTTGATTTGAGCTTGGCGGTGAATCAAGTTGTATATATTAATTACATGCAGCATTTACATAATACTAAGTACCCACTTAGATTCAAGAATAATTTATATATATAATGTAGATGAAACTTTCTTGTAAGGTGAAGTATAATTATCATTCTGTCATCCCGACATATTCATAGAATTCAGCTGAGATGGAGTGACCAGGCATGCATAGAACCACTCTTCACCATGAGGAAGCTGTCTCATGAATGTTGTGAAGATCAGGAAGTTGACTGTGTTCACAGCAGCCATATATATCCAAAAGGAAATCTTATTGCAAGAGCTCTCTACTACTACTAACATGAAAATATTGATAACAATGGGGAGGGAGCTGAATTCTATAAGTACGTCGGGACGACAGAATCATAATTGTACTTCATCTTACAAGTAAGTTTTGTCTAATTTATATATTTCGTCGTCCTATTCATAGAATACAGCTGAGACTTCGAAGCGAGACAGGTTTCGAATTTAGGACACTTTTGGAAAACAGTGCACTAGCACTATCAGAAGAGATATGTTATAAATTTTGCAAAAGTAGCTTCATTTTTCCAACCAGCAGTTTTTAGCACATTTGAGACATCTGTGACTTTAGATGCCGCTGATGACGCAGCCGCCCGGTGCTGTGTGTCTTATATATATATACTCACGTCCACACCCGCCTTATAGAGAATAGTTTTAAGACATCGAACCAGAGTATCTTTTGTCACACCAGCGTGGGGTGACGGGTGCTGATAAAGAGGTTTGCTGATGAACGTAGGCATTTTGTCCGTTTTAAATATTGTTTGAGACACCTCATCACACAAATACGCTTGTCATCTCAATACGCACAAACGGAGAAATTTCAGACAGCATACTACCCAAACGAATGATGATGATAATAGTTATTGGAGATTTACGTGAGCTTGTTGTTTAACAAAATTTAGTGTCTATATGCCTACCTGTCTCTCTATTCATCTGTTTCTTGAGCATTGATAGAAAACAAGAGAACAAGGCAGAGACAAGATACAATAGATCTTATCCTAACTAGAGCCATGTTCACAGAATTCACCATCATTTTCAATTTCATTCAGGAAGTGAAAATGAGGACAAACATGTTCTGAGATTTGTGCTGTTCAAAATCTATCTAAAAGTTATGGGATCATGCATCTGCTTTGGATCTAGTTTCATAGTAATATTGATAGAATCTCAAGCAACGAGGAGCTTTGAAATTACTTGGAATATTCACACACACACACACAAAAGATTAAAGAAAATCTTTACGATTTACTTAGTATCACTCAGAATTTGTACATAACAACTAGCTAGGGATGAGTAAATTAGCCTTAAAATTAAATTATTTTTGCAAAAATAAAAACTAGTCAATTGATGTAAAAGAGCTGAATAGTATTTACGACATGTTAAATAATTTGAAACTAGCGTAAATAAAGATATTGCTTTTTTACATGTAGTTGTTCTGAAAGGATTTTTTGTTTTGTTAAATTTCTTTCGTTTTTTATCCAGGCATGAAAGAGAAATCACTAAAGATAATGTATTTATAGGTAGATGTGTGGATTAATAGATGGGCCAATAAATGAGCCAAGCTCAGCAAGTGGATAGACAGACAATGACAGATAGGTGAAGAAGTAACATTATGACAGATGAAAACATTTAATTGATTGATTCAAGGAGAAATATTGTTTGGTGGAAAATCTTTACATTTATCTATGTGTATTTGTCAAATTATAAACATGTATTTACAATACAAAATAAAAAAGGCAAAAACTGAATGCAACAAAGTGTTCCTCAAAATTCTTAACTTATGCAATTTTTTATTATTATTAATAACACATATGGTTTTAGATACGAAGTGAACATTTCTAATCCACATGGTAATTGTGATTTTTGAGATTCAATCTGAGCCAGCACATTGTGAAAGATGATGTACAGATTTAAATTAGACTTTGATGAATTGTAATGTGATGGTCTTTAAAAGATAAAATCATAGTAAGAGCTTGGAAACTAGTTCTTCAAGGCCAATGCAAGAATTATGACTAAAATGAAAGATGTTGGCGTTTATGGTTGATGGTGATAATTAAAGTAGAAATACTGCTAGTGATTGTCGAAAATGATTAACATGGATGATAAGGATGATATACATAACGATGATGCTGATGGGGATGGATATTGTAACGAATGATGATGATGATGATAATAGTTATTGTGAAGAATAATGATGTCTGGTTTCAGTAGCAAAAAAGTATCAAAGACACTTACACGCTCTAAGTTAAGGCCCCAATTACACAGGATAGGCCAAGCCAAGCTGTACCGAGCCGTCTATAACCGATCGGTATATGCCGGTTATAACCGCCTTGACGTCTTATGTCTTGACGGCTTATTTGGTGTAACCATCGTTTAAGCCATCACAGACACAGCTTAATGTGGCTTGACGGAAACGAGCAGTGTTCATTTCCATAAGCCATGTGCCGTCATTTTGACAATGGATCCAGTCATGCTATGGTGGTGGAGAAGAAGATTGCAGAGAAAAAGAAGAAGCAGAATGACGTGGGTTCGTCCAATTTATCTAGACAGATGCGAAGTAGGAGAATACCATACAATTTTGTCAGAGCACGTGACGGTAAATTTAAAGATTCACCCACATTACACAATACAAATTCCCAACAAATACCCCTTACAAACATTGAGTCTCAAACAGGGAGAGCGTACAATTCTGCATCACAAATAAGAGAACGTTTTACACACTATTTTGTGAATGAAAATCCGGTGGAATGGATTAACAGACTTGTCAGTGTCTAGAATTATAAGGCCAATGTGAGTGCAAACCAGGAATAATGAGGTGTATGTTTTCTGATGATAAAACAAGATAAAAAATATCTTAGAATTATTGTAATCGCATATTAAAATTGTCTAGGATCTGAATGGGGTTGAAATTAAAAGCAGAAATTATTTTTTTGTATGTGTGAAAACTACTAAAACTACTGAAATTAATAAGAAATACGACTGAGAGAAAACCATCTTGTATAGAGAATTCATTGTCAATAAAATTTAAAATATATTTACTCACCGTCTTTCGCCCACCCAATTTGTGTAGCTATTTGCGTCCAAGTCATTTCTGTAATATTTCTGTCACTATATCTTTTGTCATATTTGGTGTACATAAATTCTCTCTCTTTGACGAGTCTGATGAGCGTGATGTTTTGATCTTCTGGTCCATCTTCAAAATCGGACATAACAGTAGATTGACTCTCATTATCACTCATTGTTTCGACAAACCAAGGCCCAATCTTAACACAACGGTCTTCAATCCAATGCAAAATACTAAAGAATGTTCATTTCCGCAAAAGCCGCCTGATTGCATCATAAAACCGTGACCTACATTTCAATGTGCATAGGGTCACGGTTTGAGTGCTATAAGCTGTCATAAGCCGCAGGCTTAATCACTCTCTCTAAATATATTGTGTTCTTTTCCGATAAGGCGCCTTATCGTGTCCCGGCTTGGCTTGGCCTATCCTGTGTAATTCGGCGCAGGGCTACTCAGAGTTCGCCTGGCGGCCGAGATATACATAACGATGATACTGATGGGGATGGATATTGTAACGAATGATGATGATGATGATAATAGTTATTGTGAAGAATAATGATGTCTGGTTTCAGTAGCAAAAAAGTATCAAAGACACTACACGCTCTAAGTCTTCATATCTAACTGCAAATGTAAGAGTCCAATTTACATGTATCAAAACATAAAACCCAAAAAATAAAATGTGCAATCGATATCAGACTGCACTAAATTTTAGACCTGAAGTTTTACTGCCGTCATTGTAATAACATCTAATTAAATTGTTTTTTAAATAAAGGAGTGGATCTCCACTGACACCTGGACACTCATTTTTTTTGGTGTACATGAAAGATAAACCAATCAAGCTCTATGAGGAGGGGAATACAGGGCGGACACACTGCAGAGTCTGCTATGCAAAATATCAACAGAGTGATGCCAGCCGAACCTAGCTAAAAAACCAGTGAAAAACCACCATGTGCCGCTGCAAAACTTGCAAAGCCCCTCTCTGTGTGGTCCCATCCATGGATATATTCCACACAGTCCAGGACTATGCATAGAATTAATTTACAAGTCCATTCACTTTAGTTTTTTCTTCTATGTTTATGTCTGTTTTTGCCGTCCTTGTAATTTCAATGCAATCTCCTTTCATGAAGTAAATATCCATTTATCTTTTTTTTTCAACTTGCTTTCATAGTTGAGATGCATGCATCTTGTTGTATTACTGTTTTTTATATAAATTATCACTAGAAATGTACTTTACTTAGTCCTAAATACACACCATAACTTAAAATATATGAGGAAAAATGTTCAAATATCTGAAAAAAATTTTTATTTTGACCACAAAATAGGTGTTTTATAAAATGGCATAACTTTTTTCCCAATGGTGATAATAGTAATTTTTTTAATTGGAAAGGCAAAACTCAATAAACTAACAAAAAAAGTTTATTTTATAACATTTCTGTAGTGTATGGCAAATTTAGTGCTGTTTGGAGAGAGTGTTAGAAAGAAAGTTTCACTGCCTTCATCCTTCACTGGAGGCCCAAAGAATATGAAACAATTATATCAAGATGCGATTGCAATTGTCCGTCTATATGGGAAATCTGATCTATTTATCACATTCACGTGTAACCCAAATTGGTCTGAAATAGTGGATGAGTTGTATCCAAATCAAACTTCAGCAGACCGCCCAGATTTGGTTGCTCGTGTATTCAGGCTAAAATTGAGAGTCATCATGGAAGAAATCACAAAGAAAAATTTGTTTGAAGAGGTCCCTGCCTTTGTCAGGGTTATTGAATTTCAAAAGAGAGGATTCTGCCATGCACACATTTTAGTGATTGAAAGAGCTGTTCTTACAACCACATATGAAAATGTTGCTCTCATAAACAAAAAAGTGTCAGAAAAAATAGCAACAAGTGTGCAGAAAGTTTACAGTTTTGCTAAACATGTTTTGTAGCCTGATGAAGGAGTCACTAGTCGTGTTTGTTGATGGGCAGCATTTCCCAAAATAGGAAACGTACGCCATTTAAAAAAATCTGTACAAAATCAACCAAATAACTTAAAAAAAACATTTGAGCATATTTGTAAAAATATATGAGAAACTAAAAGTAAAAAAAAAAAAAAAATGAAACTTCTATCTTCATACAGGTCTGCATAACTCATTTAATCATATCAATCCAAATAGAGGCACCTTGGTTTGGATTGATATGATTAAAAGAGTTCTGTTATATTCCAAGAGCATACAGAATAAGTGCTCAAATTAATTTAATGAAAGATAACTGTATAAAAATGATCATTATTATGCGGAGGTAAGAGATGGCAGTATGTACACATTTTACATTTTAATCAAAATTACATTAAAAAAATCAATTCCATACAAAACATTACAATCAACAGTAACTATATATCCAAAGTGGCTCTCTCAAAAGTTACATTGAACTAAACAATTATACACATAATAATGTCCATTTTGACTTTACATAAAACAACTAATGTCATTTTCTACAAATCAAATCTGTTTTTAACATAATGATTACAGAATTTTTTTTTTTTTTTTTTAATCTATTCCCGCATTTAAAAGGGCTAAAAAGTAATATTTCCCCATTTCCCCAATTTGATCTATACCCATGTTTAGATGGGCTAAAGTAATCTTTCCTGATTTTGTAAAGCTGATCAATTGCCCATGTTTATTTATATAGGGTTGAACTCGTCTTTCCTGTTTCACCAAGCCCATCTATTCCCGTTTTTATGAGGGCTAAAGTAACATTTTCTGGTATTGTCAAGCTGATCTGTTGCCCATGTTTATTTACATAGGGTTTCACCCGCCTTTCCTGATTTCTTCACGCTGATATATTTCCCGTGTTTATAGGACTAAACTTGTCTTTCCTAATTTCTTCAACTTCAAGCTGATCTATTTTCCTGGTTTGTAAGGATTAAACTCGTCTTTACTGAGCGAGGCTAGGCTGTGGTTGACGATTCTGTGATGAGCTTCGTCCGCTCGTATAGCCAGGATCACATCCCTCATGGTGGACTCAGGCTGGGGGGAGAAGAGAGGAGGACATTGTTTTTTCCAGTTAATCACTAGTGTTAGTTCATGTAGTAGCAGTAGAAGCAGTAGTAGGAGTATGAGCAGCCGCATCAGTTAGTTTCTTGACATCCAAAGTTTGCAACAAGGCTTTATACAGGGGTGGAAACTAGCCAGTCAATAATTTTTTCAAATTTTCGCAGGCTATACAAGAACCACACCTAGATATGTCTAACAGAGAAGGGATTTGCTTTAGTTTTACTTGCTATAAATTAGCAGTTGGAGACCACCTACGAACATCAGCTATCACTGAAGGAAAATGAGAAATTTTAATCCTAGTATATTGTGGTCAGGTCTCAAGACTAGTGTCTGAGGCTTTTCATTCTGCTATTCAGAGATGGTGCAGGGATATCAAGACTGCAGCAGCAGCAGCAGCAGCAGCAGCAGTAGTAGTAGTAGTAGTAGTAGTAGTAGTAGTAGTAGTAGTAGTAGTAGTAGTAGCAGCTAGTAGTAATGAGTACTAATATAAATAGAAACCATAGATATAAATAACTACCCCTAGATCGCTTACAAAAAATGGCGGCCCGCTTCGCGGCATATCAGCGCGCTAGCTCGCGGTGTCTGTGGGTCGGAGAGGGTGGGCAGGAACTACCGATTACGAATCCAGTGCAATAGATAAATAATAGGAAAATAATGACGCCGGTGCTCTCTGGAGAGTTTTATTTACTTTTAAATGGCGATTTTTATAAGTATTTTAGCATAGCAAGAACTCTAACCTTCATCTTCCAGTATCTGATGGCGACGTCCGGCGCTGGTTGTGTGCGCCAGTGTTTCATAGGGCCATCAGGCTCATCAATGTCCTGGTAGAGAAAATAAAAGGAGGGGTTTAACATTTGAGTTAAGAAAAGATTATGCCAATCAGGAAAATTTGGAAATTTTACCACTAGCTGATCTGAAATTTTAATTTACATTATGACTTAGCAAAATCAAAGTTGGTAATAGTTGAACCAGCAACAGACAAGACAAGATTGTTTTATTTTCAAAGACATACAATATGATTGGGAATATGTCAATATCTGTTAAATGAAATTAGCTTTAGTTGTGTGAAAATGTTATAAACCTGTAAATTTCTCTAAAACTTTTCAAACCTCTGGCATTTTTTGTGTGGTCACATTACATCTTTTAATGTCAGGAAAAAATAGAGAGAATAGATTGTTTGCTATAAAGGAGTGTTTTTTTATTTGTCTGTTTTGTTGTGAACGTTTCACTGAATTTGCAGCTTTTCTGTGAAGGGAGTGGTTGTCTTATTGAGAGTGATTATCAGTTACTGTACATCAGTGTTTCAATACATTTATTAAAGTAATTTGTATGGGATAGTATTTCATAAATGAAACCTTTGATTGGTTTTACATAACCTATTGTTCTTGAAGAATTGTTTGCAGCTAAGGAGACCAAGGCTTTAGCCAAGATGCGAACCTTGAATCTCATTTTTACCAGTGCAGAGCACTAATATTGTAGAATGTGGCTTAAAAATTTAAAAATTGTAAATTCATCTTGAAGGAGAATTATAATGAACTGCTTTATGTTTAGCAAGACAAGTGGTCGTACCTCAAGACATTTTGTGTAAGTTTTCACAGCCTCTTCCTCCAGGTAGCCTACAAATCTGTGGCAAAACTTGGCGCTGATGACGTAACTGATGCTGAACATCGTCACAAAAACACCTGGGCAACAGTAGGTGACACAGCAGATCAACCATTTTAATAAAATATACACAATACATTCAAAATTAAAATTTACTTTGAGACATTTGCTTTAATATACTATACTACTAGTTACGTCTGTGATAAGTACAGTTAAGACACATTTTTATTTGAAAAAATACAATTATAAAAAACTGCCCCCCCCCAAAAAAAAAAAAAAACGCCACCTCAACCCTCAACTTACGAGTACAAGTATTTCATTCACTGTTATGTTGTCGTCCTCCCAGTTATTATTCTTAACTCAGTCCTTCCTTAACCTATATTTTACTGCATGCCCGCCATCGTCGCTGTTCTTTTTTAACTGGATCGTCCGCCATCGTCCGCTTTTTTTTTTAACTGGATCGCCTGCCATCGTCTGCTAAGACATTTTGTGTATGGATTACACGGATGTCTGCCTGCGCTCGTTTAGTTTCCGCCCGGCCTTTCCCTCGCCGCACGGTGCTACCGTTGCCCCTCAGTGAACTTTGGCCCAGTTCACTCGCTGATGCTAAATTTAACCTTTCGGTGTTTATGTACTTTGATAAGGTTTTATTTAAAACGGAGTCACTTGTAGATGTTAAATAAAAAATCAAATGGTTAAAATACTTTAATTAATATAAAAGGGATATTTCCCCATGCTTTGGAATAGCAATATATGTTAAATAAACTTCATTAATCACTACAATGGTGTTTTAAAGTAATGGGGTCACAGTGACACAGATAAATAGGAGCCACAGAAAATGATCAATAGGTCAACAGTGCCACCAACGATTTTTTTCAAATTAAACAAAATACAAAGATAAAGGTTTCTACCTTATAACTCGTGATTATCTTGTTGGCGTCGACGCGCATTCATTCGTAAATCCAGATTTATCTGTCTAATGTTGGTTATTTCAAAGCCGCATAGAGTGTAAATGATGAGCACAATATGTTTGACAGTAACTTTAGAAATGGGTGAAATAGTTCATCTTTTGTTTTATTGAAGTTTATACACGCCATTTTTTGCAATTTGAACTATAAATACTGTTTTAACATTATTTTTGCACCTTGCTAAATATTTCTTTCTCTCTCGCCCTCTCTCTCTCTCTCTCACTCACTCTCTCTCTCTGTATATCTTTCGTTTGGTCAGTCTTTCCTGTCTGTCTATCTGTCTGTCTATCTGTCTGTTGTCTCTCCGCCTCATTATCCCTCTCTCATTCTCTCCTATTCTCTCACTCCACTCTCTCTCTCTCTCTGTATATCTTTCGTTTGGTCAGTCATTCTGTCTGTCTATCTGTTTGTTGTCTCTCTGCCTCATTCTCTCTCTCTCTCTCTCTCTCACTCTCTCTCTTTCTCTTTCTCTCTCTCTCCCTCTTTCTATTCCTATCTCTCAATGCAGTCATTTTTTAGTGGAATAAGTGACTGTAAATGTTTAGACGTTTGGAGCAAGGGTTTCTGTTTTTTCTCTGCTAGGGTAATTATACGGTTCGCGCATATTCTGCAAAGTTCTTGAAGCATACCTACATTGCTATGGCTAGACATTTAAGGAATCCCTTTTTTTTTCTATGTAAAGCCTATTACGCCTGCTTGTTGTTTTTTTTCTACGTAGAGCCTATTACGCCTGCTTGGACAAGAAAATGGGAAGCGAGCTTTCTTCTCCAAAATAAAGGTCGATCAGCCTGTACAACATTGTTTCGGGTTTGTCAGAAACCTAAGCTAGGTCTAGACAAAGGATGCAAATATGTAGTGTGATGGAGTGTGTAAATGTAATAATACAGAGGGGGAAGAGGTGTTCAACAGGCAGTGTCAATAGAGAGAGTAGTGTTTTCGTAGCATGTCTGAAGCTGGAGCTCACTTACTTACAGCGGGACTTTTCTTGTGGAACCAAAAGTCCCACTGTAGTCATGTGTTACTTTATCCCCTAACATTAACTCTGCACAAGGGATCATAAACAAAACAAAACAGAAAAAAAGTGAAGGCTGTCATTGAAATGTCTCTGCCAGGTGTTAAAAAATGAGAGGTGAGAATTTTAGACACATTCAATTAAATGGAAAAGTTTACAAATCTTGTCTCAAGGTAGACCCCTTTGAAAAGATCACAAATAAGTTAACCTGAAAAAAGGCAGTAAGTTTTTCCCCTCCCACGAAAACATCACTTTTGCACGTGACAGATAGACCAGCCAGATGACGAGAAATATAGTCAAACTGCCCGTCTTGCAGCGTCCAAAACACTGCAGAGAAGCGATGCTAAACGTGATCATTGTGGAACTGTAAATATTCACGGAGACACAAACAGACAGCGCAAAATGCATTTGTTGCCTCTATTGCTGGGTTTGCCTATACAGCTACTATCAGCTGGTCATCATTGATTGGAGTCACAGAAGCCATTATATCAACAAGAATATTTTTAAAAAGGGAATGTAGAAAAGGCTGCTGTTCAATTTAAAAGAGGAGTACAATACAGTTTTACCAGATGATGTATTCTATGTAGAAAACAAAGTTGAACAAACCGGTCTAGCCCAAGTGTATCTAGATCGAGACTAGATCAAGATCTATCTCTAGATATCTAGTATGGCCAACTAAACAAGCAAGACGGCAGTATTTTTCTTTTGAAAACCTTTAAAGGTATATATATATTTTTACGCCTGCTAAGGTTTTTAGACACGTTGAGTCTCGAAAATGCTATCAATTTTTATATACATTTGAAATTTTACTGATTTTGATTTTCAAAATTCATTCTACTGCTATTTCACTATATTTCTATCCTAAGGCTATGTTCACTAGACCAGCCAGACCTAGGCTATGTTCACTAGACCACAAAGACCTAGGCTATGTTCAGTATATCAACGAGACCTATATTTCTACCCTAAAGCTATGTAAACTAAACCAGCAAGACCTAGGCTATGTTCACAGGAACCTGAACCTGCTTACCTTGAGCCCCGATCACACACAAGCGGAACAGAGTGGACGGTTCCTTGAGCTGAAGGGCAGTTAGGAGATGCATCCTCTCGTTCTCAGCTTCCTCTGGGAGGGAGTTAAGCGGAAAATATGGGAAGGAGTTTAGAGGAAGACATGGGAAGAAGTTTAGAAAAATACAGGGGAGGGAGTTTAAAGGAAAACAAGGGCATGAATGGAAAAGGAAACATGGGATTTGTAAATATATAGAAACAAATAGTTAGAACTTTATAAATATTACAAGTTCAGAACTGCATATATCCTCTCTCTTAGCCCACTCTCGTCGAAACATGAGAGTTAGTTAAGGAAGAATCAAACAACCTTGATGTCAACGTCCCATAGTAATCTTGTTTCAGATTTTTTTCTCTCCATCATACCTTCTCTCTTAACTTCCTTTTCACTTCAAATAAAACTGTAGGCTTCAATGGCTAGTGAGAAAGTTAACACTTTCAACACCAATTTTATCTGAATTTTCAAATGGCATATACATTCCCATTTAAGATGAAGCCAAATTTTTCAAAAACCCTTTCTTTACAGATATAATTAAAGACCTTTATGTATGAACCATTCTTTTTTTTTCAATACCTTTTGAAAGCATAGACAGCTTATTTCATTCTTGAAATAGGTAGTTTAACTGTAAGTGTTAGATCACAGAAACAGGAAAATACCAAAAAATGACGAACCAGAAAGAAATTTTTATGAAAATAAATTTTAAGTGCATATAAATTTCTATGTGTGCATCTTTTCCCTTTACAAATATGTACACACAATGTCGCTGCTCTTGCAGAACGACATGTTTTGTTTTTATTTTTTAATTTCTTAAATAATAATAAAAGAATTATTTGTTCCTGTGTGTAAAGTAAAAGTTTTTAGCACTATTGATGTTTTTTGCATTCAGTTAAAACAAATCAGCTCCTTTCAAACTTGATATTACCATGAGATAGATATTGATCTAACATGTTGTTGATGTTGTTGCTGGCATCCATCTGTTTCGGAAGACAATGGAGTATTTGCGCCTAGTCGGTAAGATTAGTTTGTCGCTAAATGGCAGCCCATTTTGAGTGGTAGGTCCTGTTACAGTATTGACAGCGGAATCCAGCATCAACCTCTTCTGGTACTGCAGCTGACGATCTTGCCAGGTGATGTCAGGTGATGCCCAGAATCTTTCTGAGTTTTCGCAGGTGGAAGACATTGAGTCGACCCTCTTGTCATGTGTATAGTTTCCATGACTCATTACTGTAGAGGAGCATCCTGAGGACACAAGCCTGGTACACCCTCACCTTCAAGTTAGTGGTCAGCATGGTGTTGCTCCACACCCTTTTAGTCAGGCGGGCCATTAATGTTGCTGCCTTGCCGATGTGGATGTACAGCTCAATGTCCAATGAGAGGTTACTGGATTTAGCGGAGCCCAGGTAGGAGAAGTCCTCAACCACCTCTAAGGTGCGATCACCAATTGATATGCAGGGGATGCTGCTGACGTCTTGGCCAATGATGTTAGTTTTCTTAAAGCTTATCGTCACTCCAAAATCATGACATGCATTAGCAAAGAGATCGCTAGATCGCTGAAGGGGTTTCTCAGAATGTGCGGCCAGAGCAACATCGTCTGCGAACATAATCTCCCTGAGGAGGACCTTGTGGACTTTGGTCTTGGCACGCAGGCGGGCCAGGTTGAAGCCGCTTCAACTGCTAATATTAAAAAGGCATATCTCTGAGAGCACTCCCCACTGTGAAGGATCATGACTAACTCACCCAGGAGAGTGTGGATCCATCCCTGGTCCCTCTGTAGCCGCCGAAGTGAAGTCATGTGACGCATCATGGCTGCCACCATTCCAGGCACACCGGCTACCGTCTCCAAGAAACAGATGCGGCTGGAGGGAACCAAACCAGAATATACATAAGATAATTTTTTTATATAAATGTCACTGGCGTGATTAGTTTGCCTTGGGGATAATTCAATATTCCAGTAAACTATAACTGAAATTGTTTAATGAGAGGAGTCCACTTTCAAAATCTTAAAATTTTCTATCATTTACCCGTCATTTTTTTCTGTGACCAGTTCCCCGTGTTAGGGGCATAACTTATTAATTTTTTTTTAATACTTAGGCATAAAAATCTTCAATAATATCTGAAACATAAAAGATAAAAATGAATAAAAAGTAACATGTTTTGCAAAAAAGCACATGATTTTTATTTACTGTCTGGGGAAGAAAAATATATATATTTATAAAAAATGTATTTTGGATGTGTTCTAATTTGTTCTTGCAACCCTTTTTTAATTTTTAAAGACATTTTCATGGAACTAGGCAAAGCACATCACATCACAAAGGCGTGCCTTGCAAATTAGACATCCAAAAACAGTAAAATACATAACTAGGAAGTTTGTGAATGCCAAACATCATGTTGACGTAGAAGTATTTGGAAATGTCATCGGCTGTGACAGATTTGAAAGAGGTCTGGGCTCTAGTTTGGGAAGCATAGAGGTTCGTTTGCTCAGCAGCTAAGACCATAAAAGAGTCAGGAATGTAAAGTTTGAAAAAATCAATAGGATCTCGAGTAATCAAAGTCAAAAGATCAAGACTTGGGCCTGTAATGCCAGTAAATAGGTCTATTTCAACATCATGAAGGGTAGAGGACCAGGGTGATTGGATCGTTTCGGGTGGGGTCAGAATCTAGATCATTCTGTTCAAACTCAACATCACTATCCTCTTCATCTACAGGGCTATCTTTCTCTACAAGGACTTCTTGAGAAAATTGACTAGTCATCGATTGAAATTTAAATGTTATTTTTAAAAAATAAGATAAGATAGGATATATTTTAAATCGCAGCTGTGAAACCTGTCAACTGATTCACATGTGGTAAACATGAAACAAAATGTTTTATCTCTTCTTCGCAAAAGTTGAAAAAAATTATAACTGGGCACCATTCTGTATAAAAGTGTATACAGAACGGGTTTCATACCGGCGATAGTGGATGATCCGCAATAATACCATAACCGGCACTACGGTAAATTATGGGTTCAAGATACATCAGGAATAGGATGTTCTTCTCATCACTTCCTATGTGTGACTATGTATGTGTCTTCCCTAATCTCATTCAAATGATCAACAGGAACCCTGAGTTAGGCAAAAGTTTTATTTCACAATGTATATAATTATTCTTGAAAATGAGAGTTTCATTATAAGAACAAAAACACTAAATATAGTTTGTATAGAAACTAAGATTTTGCAAAAAATTATTTCACGGTATGTCTTTTGGAAGACACCTGAGACAAGCAGAAATGTATTAGTGTCATTTTATGATGGGTCTAATTTTTTTCTTCTATTTATGCACTTTGTGTTCTCTTTTAAAGAAAAGAAAAGATCCCCCAATCAGCACTAGTCACTCCTATTGCTTGGTGAACTAACTTGACCCTAAATTACATGTTTTCTATCTGTGTTGTGTTCCTCAAGGTGATTTCACATTCCTAAATCGCAAAAATTGGACAAAAACACAATATAGAAACATTTGGAAAGAAATGTGTGTAGCAAACTTGAGGCAGAAACAACATTCATAGTGCGTTTAAACCTATAAAATGAAACCAGTAATCGGCAATCACTACAGTTAGCTCCTATTCCTAAGGCTGTATCTGGTTTAGTTCTCATGAGGAACAGTTTCAAAGTCCATTCTGATAGGATATTGGGACAAGTCCACATTAGTGAAAAGGCTGATTGTGATATCGTATCTGGATGGGTGCCCAGTAAGTTAAGTTTTTATTTTAAAACTTTAAACACACATATAATTAATGCTTACTTTAACCACTTCTTTTCATTCCTTGTGCCAAATTTGAAACCGGAAAATACATCAAATCCCCCTCGAAAGAGTCGAACGGTTCTATAGGCCAGCTGAGGAAAGAGAGAGGGAGAGAAAATTTGATTGCAATTAAAGTTAAGGAGTTGGAAAAAAGAACAAAAATACATGCAATAAACAGTACAAGAAGGAAAAAAAAATCTAACCTTAACAAAAAAAATAAAAATAATCAGAGGCTTGAATCAAACACCTGCATAATTTTGATAAATAAATGTATGAAAAAGACTGAATGTTATCTAGCACATACTATCTGATTTCATCATGAAAAATTGAAATCTTTAGCTTCCCATATGGTACAATAAAAAAGCATTCACATAGATGGGGCACAGGTGAGATAATGAGATTCAAAGCTCCAACCTCAAGCTCGTTGGTCCAAGGGCAGATTACATTGAGCTAACTTCATTGTAATATAAAACAAACCTAGTACATTTGCACTTTTTTCCAAACTTAAAAATTGAGTTAGCTTGATGAACAAATGCTGAGCACAATTATAACAACAGTAAAAGATGTGTATTGCAGCACTTTTTTTTTTTTTTTGGGGGGGGGGTTATATTTAGAATTTCACTATTAGGAATGTGAGTTCACCAAGCACTATGGGGCGAGAAGAGATGTGAGGTCACTAAAGGTTCCTGTGAGCCCATCTGGCTTAAAAATGGAATAACTTTTAGCGAAATCTAGTTGCTAATACAATGTACCCCTCGGGAATTTAAGAGCAAAATTTTCTAAAACAATAAAGAATAATTTCTACTAAAAAATATTGACAGGCTTATCAATAATGTTTAGAGTTAGACTGTTTCGATGAGGGTTGGTGTGACTGACCCTGTCAACAAGACAATCTGGCTGTTTGTGAGTGACCTTGACCTCATGAAGCTGTTCCTCGGTCCTGTAAGTGTTAGAAAACCAACACTTAAACTTCTATAGTAATCAAAGTGAAGATGCTACATAAGTGATGCAGGTGGTGATTATAACAATGAGGGGGGAGTTGAGTTGGTTTATCCTCCAACATCAGCACTATATAGGCTATATTGTGGACGGGCCCACGTCTGACAATTTTATGTGCTGCCAAACACGAGACAAGGCTGGATACCATGACTTCTGTCTCAGCTGATCACATTAAACTGACACTGCCCCATGTCGAAGGCAGATGTTCTACCCTAGGGCCACCGCACCCCACATATCAATGAGGAAAACAGCAACCACAACATATTGCATAAAGAAAAGAAATATAGTAATATCATTGATAACAATAACAACAATAATAATCATAATCACCATAATAATAATAATAATAATAGTAATAATAATCGTAGTAGTAGTAGTAGTAATAAAAATAATCATGTATAAATAATCATTATATTAACTATCAACCTAATGACATTCATAATCTCAGAAACAGATAGGAACCAAATTTATTATGAATTTTGTTTTGATCTGAGGATTAATAGATGATATAAATTTGAAGATAAAAAGCTCAAAATGTAATCGATGCCAAAAAAAAAATATCTAATACTTAAAATTTCTCTTCAAAATAACAGCCTCACCATTTACCATTTCTGGATGAAAATCAGTAGCAGTGGTTTTAGAGTGTGAATAATTCAGGCCTAATAGATGCATAAAACAAGGGAAAAAGGAAGCGAAGTCAAGCCTACCATATTGGATGTGGAAGGACATAGGTTCCTATCGGTGGCATTTCCTTCTTCCCAGCAGAGGTAGTGCTCTTGCTGGCTTTCTCAGATGCAGATTGAACTGCTGGAAGCCTGATGCAGGTTGGCAGAAAAAGTTATTGATTAAACCTAACTTCGATTAATAAATTCATTTAAATGAACTTCATTGGTTTGAAACATTGAATAATTAGAATCTACAGACATTTATTGAAAATGAGATGGAGCATTGCAGTATGTGGTATCAGATAGCTTGCACAGAGAAGCGTTGGACTATAAAGAGGGAGGGCCCAGGCTAAGCTCTAAGCTGTGTTACCATTAGCATAATGGTTAGGTCATGAGGCCAACATTGTGAATGTACTGGGTTCCATTCCAAGTTGTATGAAAAATTTCTGGGATCTGCGTCAGCTGAGCACAAAATGTACACCTGAAGACCCTGCAAAATTAAAATGCAGTGAGGAAATAAATGACAACCTACCTAACAAGGCAGTTTGCCCCCCCCAAAAAAAGCCCCTAACTCTTGGTTCTCCATTGCTCTGTTAAATAGTATGGGATCTACCTTTTTTTTACCCCACGTTTAGTTTGACGGAAAGCTTATATTTCTGGATTCTTTACGAAATCCAGGTACCATAACTTTGACTTGACATTTTTCTGGCAGGTCCAAGATAACTCAGTCTTTAGTGCTCTGGGTGAAAGAGTAAGGAATCAGAGTATGGAGCCTTTGCTGGTGCCCTCATCTCCATAATTGGACTCTTTAGGAAACCTAGATAAACTCAAACGTTAAAGAGATGAATCTAATGAAACAAAATGGAGAAAAAGTTCTATACAGTACTGGAGACTGGTTGACTTCAACGAGATATATTAATCCGCATGTCTGAATTATTGCTATTTGGTACTCTAAATATTTCACAGTCAAAGTTCAAATCTATAACTTTCACTCACCGAAAATGAGGCAAGTCTTCTGGATTTCCCACCGACTCTGATTCACCCCGTCTAATCTTCTCGACATTGTCGTTCACCTGCTTAGAGTCTGCCAAGCTCCGCATCTGAAACATGGAGAGACATTCAGCTTTGAACTTGGTGAATAAACATAATGTGCCATATGAATGGACTGAGATATCTCAGAAGATTCAAGATAACCAACTGAGGAAAATCATTTGTAAAATAATTATATAAAATGCTTATATAGCAATATCATGACAAAAGGTGTTGGCAAAACTCAATTGCTTTAGCCAGAAGAGTAAGAGAATTGGAATAATAATGTTAGTCCTATGACGTCTTTTGTCTTTGTTTTATCAAATTTGATTAGTTGATGGTTTAGGAAAATAATTTTTATATTTACTTTTTGTAGATCAAATAAAATATAACAATGTGAAATCTCATTTCATTTTTTACCAGCTTAATTTTTATATATTTATTATAGTAGCTTAAAGTTGGCCCAAACAAGTTACCATTTTATTGAAAACTGCACCGCTAACAGATTTTAGGGGTAAACAGCTTCTTACCTGCACTAGATATGTGAATAAAACAGATTTGTAAAAAATACACTTTTTTACCTGCACAAAATTAACAGTAAAAATTTTTCTTTTACCTGCACCAGATTTGATGAGGAGAGACACTGTTTGCAAGAGACGCGGAGAAACAGAACAGAGTTCCTAGTCACAACCTTGGAGGACATCGCTGGTGTGGTCAAGGCAAACATCAATGCCTGTCTATGTCTAGAGACTTGCCGTATGGCTCCTAATCCAACCATTTTCACTTAAATCTCTTGCCACAAAATTAGTCTCTAAAAGTCTTTTTTTTTTTTTTTATATGTGTGCTTGTTATAACAAAAAATGTTTTGTAAAATTTTTTTTTGTTCTCACTTTTGAATAAAACAGGATTACACTGGAAGAAAAGAAGATAGTATAAAAATAATTTAGAAATCCCCAGATCCTACATACTTTTACTGTCAATTTATGTATGATATATTTACTTATTTAAAGCATAAAAAATATAGATATAAATCCATGTAGATGTAGACACTAGATCTAAACCTTGGATAGAATACAGAAACATGACATAGCTTATGTCTCGTTGTAAGCCTTCTTATTTTTAAATATTGCTACGACCAGACATAAGCTACATCTTGTTTGTGCATTCTACCCCTTGTCTTTTAGTCTACTGCAGCACGCTTTCAGATAAATTTGTGCTCAAATCATGGTGACTGAAGTATTAATTAAGTTCATCCTAAAAGGCTGGACAGTCTAGAACTTTTTCTTTGTTAGTTTGTTTGCAGTTGAATTTTTCGTTAAAATCAAATGTCGAAATACATCCTAAAAATAAAATAGAACCTAATTGAGAGCTAAATACAGCTCTAGTTACATCTACAACACACTAGGGTAGAATGTACAAACAAGACGTGGCTTATGTCTCGTAGTAAAAATATAAGAATAAGAAGGCTTAGGGCGAGACGTAAGTTACAAGGTTATGAAATAGGCCCTAACCAATCATGGTGACTGAAATTCCCTGTCTAAAGTAAAAATTTTGCTTTGTAAGTTTGCAGTTTAGATATATATAGATTCTAGATCAATTTCTTAAAAATCAAATCTAGATTAAATACATAGATCTAGAATCTAATGACAAAAAATTCTATTAGTGAAAATTAAGCGTCTGGAGTTCAATCAATATACAAATTTAGATCTATATCTAGTTTTAAAATCTACTAGATATATATATATATCTACATTGATGCACAAACAAGACGTAGAAATCTACCTTTAGAACGTCTCGTCATAACAGCCAGAACCTAGATCTAGATCTATATCTAGATCTAATCTACGTCATGCTTGTTCATTTTAGATCTACCCCTATCTGATCTACATCTAGATCTAGATCTAAATTTCTAGATATTAAATGAGATCCAGACCCTACAGGCCAAACAGAATTATGAATACAAATTTATAAGTCCGAGGACCGCTTCTAGATCTAGCCCAAATTATTATATATCCAAAGATTAGTCTCTGAAATGTAGAGCTACAAAGATCTAATGAAACAAAGGTGAATCAGTACTAATCTAGATCTAGATATAGATCTAGATCTAGATTCTAGATCTAGGTCTAAAATCAAGATCTATCACTTTATATAGAGTCTATAGGCCTACTCTCTAGTGTCACAATGTGCAAGTGTTGATCGAACTCGAAGGTCCTAAAATCTAATATTATAAGCATCAGTCAAAGATAAAACGTGATCCAGAACAACTACAAAGCCCACCTGGATATAAACATTGTTACATTACATCTAGAGTCTATACCTGGAACCGCGGTACCGCACTGGTGTCCAAAACATCGCATTTAAAAACTGTGTCGCGAAATACTCTGAACTTGTGCCTTGTAAAACTGACGACCTTCGCCTTCGTAGCTGCCCTTGTCTATAGATTTCAACATGAGAGGTCATAAAATTAATGTACGCTTAGATTTCAACACAACCGATTTCGTCAGGGGTTGGGCTAGGCCTAATTACGTGCATTCGCGCAATTCGGTTTTCGCTGCTGATGAAATTCGAGGTGAAACTCGGCGTGAACTCAAGAACGCCACTTACATACCAAACACGACCATACATAAACTAAAATAATAAAGTAATAGGGGCCTAGATGAATGGAACAACCTCACAGAAGAAGTGGTGACAGCACCAACAGTTAATGCTTTCAAAAGTCGCCTGGACAAATTGTGGAAGAACCGCCCAAGCATGTACGAAGCAGAATGCCAAATGTAAACTAGTACACATAGAAACGCCGGCCACGCATGCAATTAAACTCAGTATTTAAATAGGAACCGCGAACAGACCAAAAGGTCTACATCGCGGAAAAGTCAAGTCAATTGTAGGGCCAGAAAAAAAAATCGTAACTTGAATTGTACCGGTATGTCAAAAAGACAGAGCTGTGGCTTTAAAATTTTGGAAATTATGTCACATGCTTTTTTAATCGTATCTTACGTTTGGGGAAAAAAACTGAACAATCTCTGTATCTCTGTCTTTCTTTGTCGCTCTGTGTTTTTCCTTCTGTCTCTGTCTCTTTGACTTTCTCTGTCTCTCTGCCACTGTCTCTCTCTGACATTCTGTCTCTCTATGTCTATGTCTCTTTATCTATGTCTCTCTCTCTATCTCAATCTGTCTCTCTCTCTATCTCTCTCTCTTTGTCTCTGTCTCTCTGTCCCTCTCTCGTTCAGTCTATCTGTATCTGCCTCTCTCTTTGTTTCTCTCTGTCTCTCTCTGTCTCCATCTATCTCGCTCTTTATCTCTCTGTTTGTCTCTCTCTCTCTCTGTATCTCTGGCTGCCTCTCTATTTCTGTCTGTATCTCCCTTTGTCTCTCTGTCTCTGCCTCTCTCCCTGTCTCTCCCTGTGTGTCTTTGTCTCTCTGTCTCTGCCTCTCTCCCTGTCTCTCCCTGTGTGTCTTTGTCTCTCTGTCTCTGTCTGTCTGACTGTTTGTCTCTATGTGTCTCTCTGCCTCTGTCTTTCTCTCTATCTCTTTCTGTCTTTGTCTCTTTGTCTATCTCTGTCTCTCCGTCCCTCTATGATTGTCTCTCTCTCTCTGTCTCTCTCTGCCTGTCTTTGTCTCTCCCTTTGTCTCTGTCTCTCCGTCCCTCTATGATTGTCTCTCTCTCTCTGTCTCTCTCTGCCTGTCTTTGTCTCTCCCTTTGTCTCTGTCTCATTCTATCTATCTGTCTGCCTGTCTGTCTGTTTGCCCGTCTGTCCGTCTGTCCAACTGTCTAACTGTCTGTCTGTCTGTCTGTCTGTCTGCCTGCCTGTCTGTCTGTCTGTCTGTCTGTCTGTCTGTCTGTCTGTCTGTCTCTCTCATTCTCTCTCTCTCTGCATCCCCGCCCTGTCTCGTGTAAGGCAGCACATAAAATTGTCAGACGTCAGTCTTTGGGCCCACCCACAATATAAGTCTATATAGTGCTGATACTGGACGTTAAAGCAACTCAACTACAACTCAACTCTCACTATCTCTCTCTATCTCTCTCTCCCTGTCGTAAAATTGTAGTGGAAAAAACAAGAACCTATCACTCTCTGATTCGAACGGACATAAATATTACTTTGACACTGATAAGAGAGAGAGAAGGAGAGAGATAGAAAGAGAGAGAGAGGGGGAGGGGGGGGTGTAAAAGAAATGTAAAGATAAAACTGTGCAACCATTAATAATTTAATGATTTACAAAACGTAAAGATGAATGGACTAATTTATTTATAATTACTGAGGTAAAGTAAAGTTTGACACACGCTGATTCACGCTGGAGTCAATTATTTCAACTACATGTAGTTATGTACACAATAAAGGGAGAGCGACAGAGATAGATGGAGAAAGAGACGGAGAGAGAAAGAGAGGAATAGGCAAAGAGACATAGAGAGGCAAAGAAAGTTAGAAAGACAGAGACAGAGAGAGAGAGAGAGACGCAGAACGAGAAAGAGACAGAGAGATAATAGAGACACAGAGAGATAGAGAGAGAGACGGAGAGACATAGAAAGACAGAGAGGCAGAGAGAGACAGACAGAGACAGAGAGAGACATAGAAATATAAAGAGACAGAGAGGAAGACGGAGAGACAAAGAGATAGAGAGAGACGGAGAGATATAGAAAAACAGAGAGGCAGAGAGAGACAGACCGAGAGAGACAGACAGAGAGAGACATAGAGAGACAGAGAAAGATAAAGAGACAGAGAGAAAGACAGAGAGGAAGAGACAGAGAAAGGTCAGTTTTTATTCCCAAACGTAAAATACGATTTTTTTCTGTCGTTTTAACGTAATTTGAAATTCGAGTTACGATTTTTTGGTAGCCTACCCGTCTCTAGTCTCTATTTTATTTCATCAGCAGGAAAACAAAATTGTGTGAATGCGCGTAATTAGCCCAACTGCTGACGAAGTCGGTTGTGTTGAAATCTATAGTCTATAGGCAAGGGCAGTTACGAAGGCGAAGGTCGCCAGATTTACTAAGTTAGAGTACTTCGGGTCGCAGAGTTTTTAAATTCTATATTTTTGGCACCTGTGCGGTTCCAGGTAATAATAATGTTCATCCGGGCTTTCTGGGTCTCGTCTTATCTTTAACGTATGCTTATAATACTATATTTTAGGACCTTTGAGTTCGATCAACACAATACAATAGTGGCACTAGAGAGTATAGACCGGTATCTTATAGAGAGATAGATCTCTGGATCTAGAATCTAGATCTAGGCCTAATTAACCTTTCAGTGACTAATCTTTGGATATATTTTGAGCGGTCCTCGGACATATTCGTATTCTGTTTGGCCTGAAGGGTCAACTGACTTATGATAAGCCAACAGTGGAGATATGTCTCGATCTCGATATAAATGATATGTAGATCTAGATGTAGATCAGATATGCGTAGATCTAGAATGCACAATCATGAGGTAGCTTACGTCTCGTCGTAAACGTCCTTTCTCTTATATTGTTACGGAGAACGTAAGCTACGTCTTGTTTGTGCATATATGTAGATAGATATAGTAGATTTAAACTAGATCTAGATCTAGATTTATATCTCCATTAGATCCCAGACGTTTAGTTTTAACTATATTATTTTCATTAGCCTACGTGTTTAAATATTTGATTTTTAAGAAATTAGATCAAAACTGCCAACAAACTTACAAAGCAAAAGCTCTAGACTATCCAGTCTCTGAGAATTAACTAAATCGACAATTCAGTCACCTTGCTTGGTTATGTTATAACCTTGTTTATAAGCACTTAATTTATCTGAAAGTGTGCTGCGTACAACTTTGAGACACGTACTTGATCTAGATATAGATTTAGATATTGATTATATTCCATATGTTTAATTTTAACTATTTTATATTCAGACGGACTGAAGACAGAGAGGCTTGGAAATCCCTGATCGTCGATGTCTGCGCCAGACCTGACACCTGAATGATGACGATGATGATTTTATTTTCAGGATATATTCAGACATTTGATTTTAAAGAAATAAAACTGCAAACTTACAAAGAAAAAGTTATAGACTGTCAGCAACGGCCACTTTTAGCACAGAATAGGCCTACCAATTGCAGATAAACTTCCTTTGCATATTTTTTTAAATTTAAGCTTAAGAATTTAGCCCAACACTTTATTGCTTTAATATGGTAATCCATAAAAAGGTATTATCTGCCACAATCGTTTACAGCTGCAAAGTTCCACGCTGTTTTTCCAATATTTATGATTATGTTACAGTATTTGACACGTGCTTCTACTACCTTAATAATCTGATACTGTAATCCCCCTATCTCCGCATCGTATATGAGTATCGGCTTCAGCTTTACGTAAAAAATCTTCAGAAACATATTCACTTTCGCATTATTATAATTATCTACTGCATAATAATTGTCTAAACTTAGACGTTTAAGTGTTTGTTCTTGCAAGCAATTTGCCCAAACTTTTAGACCATATTAGTCGAGATGTAAAAAATGCAATCCTAGATAGCTTTAATATGATTGTTATAACCTCTACCTTTTTGCCTTTGTAGCTCCATTTTTGTACTGCTTTGAAATTTAACCGCGAAAGAGATAGGATGGAACTATAAAAAAAGGCTGATCGTATTCAACGAGAACGGGAAAAGGAGTGACAAGTCGAACTCGAGAAATTGCGCCTACAACCAAGTTGTGGCAGTGATACCACAGCAACACGCACAGCTACGTTGAAATCCAAATTACCAAAAATGGCGTCTTTTGTTGGCCAAAATTATGACTTGGACGGTTGGCTCTTACGGTTTGAAAGATTTGCAGAGAGCAGTGAGAGGCCAAAAGAGACATGGCCTGCATAAATTATTTATCTGCATTGTTGACTGGGCGCACACTGGACTGTTTCTGTAGATTGTCAACAGAGGGAGCTAAGTTTATGTGAGCATTAAGTTGGCATTGCAAGAGAGGTACAACCTGACTGAAGATGGATATAGAATGATGTTTCGTCAGTACAAACCGGAGGAAGGAGACAATCCTAGAATGTTTGTCGTGAGGCTCAAAACGTATCTTGAGAGATGGGTAAAGCTGTCGGAGACAAAAGAGGAGTACGTCAATCTTCGAGATTGGTTAAAGAGAGTGCATGGATACTTGTGCCGCAGATTTGTCAGTCCAGATGGAACTTCCAGTATGGAAGCAACAGAAGTCAGAATTAACTTTCTTGTTTCAAATGTAAGAAGGTTCAGCACCGAACTAAAGATTGTATAGCGAATACAGAGAAAGGCAAAGACGTTAGGTATGGCATATGTAACAAGATGGGGCATATACGTAAGTATTGCCCACAAGCTACAATAACCAAGCTAAAGAGAGCAGCATCAGCAGCGGTGATGGCGGCGGAAAAGCAGCCCCAACATGTAGTAACCAATTGTGGAGTTTGTGGCGATGCAATGCCGGAAGAAAAACTGAGATTGTCTATCACGAGATGTCTTGCGGGAGACAAGCCTGTTGATGTATTGAGGGATACTGGCTGTTATGGCCTAATGGTACTGGTAAGTCCATAATTAGTGAAGAATAACTAACTGGAAGAACGTGTAATTTTGAGAATCGGCAATACGATACTGTTGGATGAGAAAGCCTGGATAAACGTATGGACCACTTACCTGACTGGGAGAGTGAAGGCAATGGCATCCCTAAATCCATCTGCTATCTAGTAGTCGGAAACGTCGACGATGCAAGGAATCCTGATGATCCGGATACTTGTGTGGTGGTTGGAGCAGTAACAATGCGTTCTCAAGCCAAGAAAGAAGGAAACCCAAGGCGTAGGCAGTGCCTAAGACTGAGAGGCATGCGGGGGTGACCGCAGTAAACTGATCAAGATTCAAAGTGAAGACCAGGCGATTCAAGAGATGGCAAAAGCTAGGAACCCCAAGGATATTAGAGGAAAACTTGTACATTTCAAGCGGAGACGTGGAGTTGTCTTTTGAGTCTACAGGGACAATAAGAGAGAGTGCGTTATGAGGCAGGTTGTGTTACATGCAAGTGTCCAAAATTATGTGACATCGGTGGCGCATGATTCCATTACAGGAGGACATAAGCGCTTAAACCCCCAACTAAGCACGGGTCACAAGTAACTTCTATTGGGCCTGGCGTAGAAGAATATGTTGCACGATACTGCCGATCTTGTGATGTATGTCAGAAAACAGTGCACAAGGGTTCTACACCAACTGGTCAGTGTCAAGAAGAAGGAAGGATCGAATCGAATATGTATCGATTATCGGCGGACACTTTTTGATCCACACCTAGCAACGTGTTTCAAGGCTTAGCAAGGAACAATTTTTTCAGCAAGATCGACCTGAGCAAAGGGTATTGGTAGATCCCTGTACGTGCACAGGACATTGCGAAGACGGTGTTTGTCACTACATGCATTACTAGTTTGTCCGAATGACTTTCGACATGATGAATTCTGGAGCTACCCTCACCCGAGCTTTGAATAATTTGCTCAGCGGAATGGAACACGTGACTGCTCACGCAGACATCTTGGTACACATTGAGACGTTCGAAGATAATTAGAAGAGCTTCATGAACTGTTTCGTCAAATGAGTGAAGCGAACGTCACGGCCCGACCGAGCAAGTGCATGTTTGCGTCAATAGATGTCGAGTTCGTCGGACATTGGGTGGGAAGAGGTACCATTACTCTTCGTGACGACAATGTGGCCAAGAACAGAGACTCCCAAGACCGAAGACGGAGAAGGAACTTCGATCTTTTCTTGGACTTTTAAATTACTATTTAGCACCGCTTCCTACTACTATTTACCAACCAACCGTGCTTGTCCCGATACACTGCCTCGGCTAAACAGAGACTGCTAAGGACTGACCAGAGAGAGAGAGAGAGAGAGAGAGAGAGAGAGAGAGAGAGAGAGAGAGAGAGAGAGAGAGCCACGGTGAGAGGGGAAACAGTACATACTTCACAGTTCACGATTTCATGTTCTGTGTTTTTTTGTTGTTGTGTGAAATAGATCTCTAGCTTCCTACGACTTGGGATAGCTAACAGTTGCAAATACTTTGTTAGTTTTTACTTTGTTCTGTTAGCTTGCTACGCTTTATAGTTTTGTTCCAAACTTTGCGGGTATTGAAGCCCCATTATCTGATCTTGTTAGAATAATCATGCATAATTTAGTTCAATGGGCTGAACCTCAAGATACATAGCCTTAAAGAAAGCCATGTTCACGACCTATTTTACATTTACCAGATGTTACAAAGATTTTTGGGCTTCACAAAAAATGCGTCTAATGTGGGTTTAGAAGCCACATGAATGCAGGACATGAATGGTCCATTGTTTCATATAACTTACCCAAGCAGGACATTTTTGAATCGAGAGAAAAATTAATTAGCAATAGAGAAAGAATGCCCTGCATATCGAACTTGGCCCCACCAATTTAGATGTTTTTGTTTGGATCCTTGAAGCAACACAGAAATCGACTTGATTCAGTATACAGGAGGATCGAATACGCTAACAGCAAGACGAGAAAAACTGACTTGATCGACCCTTTTTTTGTTGAAACAATAATTATTCAAATCGAAAACATTCGTTGGTGCAGTGTGTTTGAATTGTATCCTTCTTGGTATTTCATGGTTATTTCTTATCTAGTCTTTGAAACCACAAGAAATGTAACACAGGAGTCAACCCCATTTCATACTTTGCTATGTTTGTAAGTACTAGTATAAAACAAAGGCCATGCAGATATAACATGAAAATACAGAAAAAAATAAGTTGTACATTAATATCTTTAATGACAAAAACACAAATGCACAAGAATCAAAATTTGATTGAAGAAATGACAACAAATCTTTGAAACTGAACTAAATATCGTGAACAAATATATTTTAGATTTTATTTCATACATACCACAGCCTAAGGCGATACAACATTTTTTGACAAGACAGACAATATGAAAAAAAACAAGAGCAAACACGAGAACGGGTGGTACTTTCGTATGTGTGTACTTTTCAATCAGCTTCAACAATATATTTTGATGGACACATCATTAGACGTATTTTTTGTGTTGTAACCCTAGATGAAAATGAAAATTCTCAAAACCGAAAAGGGGCTCTGGAAAAAAAGCAAGGGGTATGGGAGACACAGACACTATTGTTAAGGAAGAAAATTGTAATAAATGCGTTTTTAATCTTCGGGGAAAAAAACCCCATCATTATTTTACAGACAAATAAAATATAAGCCAAGGTCATTTGAAAGTCAAGAATACATTTGCGAGCAAATTTAATGTCAGATTCGTTCATAACACACACAAAATACGTTAATAAACATTAACATGTCCATTAAAATCTATGGACAGTGGTATCTATAAATTTACCGCTAGACCAAGATCTAGATCTAGATCTACTTGGGGGCTTGAAACTGACTCTGTCTTATCCCCACTAGATCTTATATTTGTGTATTTCCACCTAACTTATAGCATTTCCTAAGAATCTATCTATTCTACTTCACAAAAATGTATGCATCAGAAATTGTGAAATAGTGGGAAGTTTTGCCGACAGAATTTCGCGTATTAATCTAAGAAAAATAGCAAAAAAGGGAACACCTACAATTTATTCCTTCCAAAACGTTTTTGATGATGATGATGATGATGATGAGGAGGAGGAGGAGGATGATGATGATGCCTACCATAAAGGTATAAAGTAAACTTTGTAATCGCCCATACAATCACAAGGCATTCTTTCTCTATTGCTAACTTGAACATTTACAAACATTGTTGTATACATACATTAAGTTGGACATCAATTAAGTAACGCTAGTCTAGAAAAGAATTTTTTGTACCACAATGCCGCATTCTTAGAAGTACAAAGCGCTGTCGCAGTATGGAAGAAACAAGAGAGAACTATCGTCAGCTCGCAGTTTTCCTTTAGTTTGTCGAGCACTCTAGAAAATGCCAACCACTTGAAGCCCACTTAAGACTATTCATTGTTACATACGAACTTGCTCATCTCATTCATCAAGGATAACTACCACCCGTTAGTTTGCTTATCTGCCCATTTCTGGTAGTGCTTCTGAAAAGGCTGGTTTAGCCAGTTCCTGGTGAGATCATTTTCTTGCATTTTCTGTGAGTATTTTCGCTAAATACGAGATGTTCTATTTATATAGTTTTTGTATTATAGGAGTTTCTTAAATTAAAACTTTTGACTTTTTATGCAACTAAACCGGATGCTCTAACCTGACTCAACTGAACTCATTTAATATCTCTATTTGTTAAAAATTTGGGAAAGATTTTCGGTACAAACAACAGTACATGTAATCACATAGCGGCTTTACAAAAAAAAAATTATTCAGGATACTAAAAAACAACCATATACCCATT